>CANXYC011108600.1:0-16222 GCA_948193065.1 Aleurites moluccanus | reverse complement strand
TTTATGCCCAATTTATCATGTTGTGATTCTTTATTTTAATGCTTTACCAAAATAAAGAGGATGAGTTAGAAAACGTACCTTTGCCCTAGCTTCGAGGGATGCTGGCAGGCAGAGTGCTCTTCCGGAGCGGAGTTCCACCTTAGATCGGATGGCGCCTCGAGGCGATGAGTCGAGATGCCTTCTTAGCTCTTAAGAAAGCAAATCAGCAGAGGGACCTTGCTTTGAGTAAAGATTCAACTGATAGGCTCAATACGCCCTTAATAGCAACTCTTTTAAATCGAAAGAGAGCTAAAGAAGAAGAAAATATCACTTAGAGAGGAAAAAAGATGAAATCTAGTAATGAAAATGATTTCTTGTCTTTTTTCCTTACTTTTTTATGAGCCTGAGCGTGTTTCTGGCTGTTATTTCTTTGTTGTTCTCCTTCTGGAAGGTGAGGGGAGGCCCTCTACTTATAATAGGAGCTCCGGGGTTCGAATCCCATCAATTTTCGATGTGGGATTTGCAGAAAATCAGATGAAAATCATTGCTGCCACCGGCAAGAGGAGGCACTGCCACCAAGAGGGGGTGGCAGCACCGCCACAGTGCCACAGGCCCTGAGGGAGGGCGGCAACCGGGCAAGGAGCCATGCTGTCGCCCTTGGGCTTGGCGGCTGCAGCCTAAAGGGGGTAGCGACGTCCTCTGGCGGCAATGCCAAGCCTGGAGGGCAGCACCAGTGGCCCAACTCTGTCCTGAGGTCATTTCGGGATCGTCCGGGCGTGGGTTCGGTTCTAGGGAATGTCGTTCAGGTTGATGCGAGTCCGAAGGGTGTAAAAATGAGTGTTCACAGGGGGAAAACTATCATATGCATCAATTGGTGCAAATTAACACTAAACCCATTCTATTTAACATCTAATACATCTAAATCAACCAATAAACCAAAGAAATCAACTCATTACCTGTCAATGGTGATCCACCCGAAATTCTCTTCCAAAGGATTCTTGAAATTCTTTGATTTCCATGCAAATCAAGGTTGGAAATGGAAGAATCAAAGGTTGGATCAAGGTTTTCTTTTTGATTTGGCTTGAAAAATTTTGGTGGAAGAAAGGAAATGGTGTTGGCCAAAGGAGAAGAAGAAGAAAATAGCTAAAAATCTTCTAAGGCATGCTTATATAGTAAGAGAAATGGGCAAATTGTATTTAAGTCCTTAAACTTTCCAATAATTATACTTTGACCTCATCTTCTTCTGTAATTTATTTTGTTAATTCTGTCAAGAATTAGATTTCAAAGTGGGTATTGAAATGGCTTCTTTTTTATCTATAGTTTATTATAAAAAATAGTTTTGGAGACATTCTGGAACTCAGACAGTGTGTTTCCCATAATACCCCTAAAGTTCGACTTATTTACGATTTTTCCATTACTCAAATTTTCAGTATTCCAAAACATTTTTAAGTTCCTTTTCACTAAAATTTCACATGTATACATATGATTCTTTGCCCATAGTCTAAATAAAAAAATCATCAATCAACCGAACTATTATTTCCTCGGGCAGTGTAATTAACACTGACATTTTCCAAGACAGTATCACCAATGCAATCCTACTGAGGTTCAAAAATTTTCCTTAATTATCTCGGTGTTGGCAGTCTAATAACTAGTTATGTTATTATGTTATTATGGAAGTTTTCTAGGGTATTACAATAGCTTTGAACTAGAGGATTCTCAATAGCGTCGTCACCACGGACACTTGCCCTGACTATATTTATTCTACTTTCTACTTTCTTTGTCTTTTTTTATGTTTTTTGTCTATACTGGTTTAATTATATGACATTAATGATGAATGGATGTATGTTATGTATGCTTGTTGTATTGGCTTTTATTGGATAAGCTTCAGATGTATGTACTGAATGTATACATGATCTGTGTAATGCTTGTGTTTTTTATGATGAAAATACTCATGTATGTATTGAAATGTCTCAAAAGGTCCAAAAAATGGGTCAGGATGGGAAAACATTGACGGAAAATGGTCCCCTGGGAGGTTGCCACAAGGCTAAAGGGGAATTGTTACCCTTGTGACTGGTGTCTGCCACCAGACAAATTGGTGGCATCCGTAAGAGGGTTGGGCGGATCCGCTAGGCCTATGTGGCAATTGACACAAGGCACACTAGCAACCATGATAAATTAGGGTTTTTTGGCTTTTTCCTCAGTTCTTATGCTATAAATACTCTTCTTAGTCATTCAATATGACTTCTAGTCACTTCAAACTCTTAGTTTTGTATGGTTTTTGGTGGTTTTTTGTCTGTGTGGAACCCTTTTGTAGTCACAATCTATTTTTATGAGTCAAAGGCTTAGACAAGGTTGAAAAGATACATTTGGGCCATTATGGTATCAATTTTGTTCTGACACTAAAAGGTGTAAGGGTGCATTGGGAATTTTTAGGAGCTTGTTTGAGGTTCTGGAACCCTGTTGTCTATGTGTTCTGCCTTGGAATGGGTCCGGAGGAGCTATGCCCAACTTTTGACGAGTTCAATGCAATACTTGGTAGTAGGTCAAATGCTACCTTGGCTAGGCTAAAGTATAAGATTGGTTATTTTTGATCTTTTTATATTCTTCTTATGAGATCTCACCTGAGCATCGAGATGCTCAATCCGGGCAGTTTCCTATGCACTAAAGGTAGTTTTTGCCTTACATTTGCAAATTATCTTTTTATTCTTTTATTTTGAAAATTAGTAGAGTCGTCACCTTCATTTTTAAGGGAAAAGAAAGAAAAACCCAATTTGACTTCAAAATGTTACTCGTGGATAAAATCACTAGACCTTCGAACTGGGACTGAGCTCGAAGACTAGGTTTTTGGTTTTAAGTAACTCTCATTTTGGCTTTCCATTTAACAGTTGATTTATGAAAATAAAGTTTCATGAACAAGTATAAGAATGACAATAATAAGATGGATGGCAATTATAAGATGCATGAACAAAACATAATAAAGCAAGTAATATAAACATTCATAAAGTAAAAGACAATAAATAAAAGAGTTTTATTACATTAAAAAGAAGCCAACAACAGGAGATGTTAACTCTATCCCTTATGAAAATTCTAGGTTTACCATACATTTCCCAAAACAACATTAAAGATAGATTAAGAAAAAGGAAATTTTTGGTTTATTTTTTAATTTGAATCTATAAAACAACTTGCATATGTACCCCGTTAAATAGGAATCAAAACTCACATAGTTCTCCCTCCTAACGAAAAGGGTTAGGTTTGATTTTAAGAAAAGTTTAATTTTATTATATTTAGGTTCTTTTAATTGATGTTTCACTAATTGATTTTAAGGTAAGAACACAATACCTTGCTTTGTGGCGGACGCCTTCTTAGAGTTCATCTGGATCAGAGTTCCACTTTAGATTAGAAAAAATTAGCACAAAGGTATAATTATTGTCAACTTTTAATTACCAAGTTGATTTGATTAGCCCAATTAACATGATAGTGATGCTTCTATATTGACTCAAAGAGAGATTGCTCTAGGTCTTCTATTCCTTCCACTCAAAGAGAGTCGGAGAAATCGATTCAAAATTAAAGAGAATTGAACTGCTTATGAACAAGAAAGCTGAAAATAGGCAGAGAAGACAAGCCAACTAAGGAAAACTCAACTTAGTTATTTTGATGTTTAACTCAATAAGAGTTGGTGTGTTTTGAGAAGTGAAATGAAGTTTGTATTTTTAGGGAAATGTCTGAGGGAAAATCATACTAAAAATCGATGTGGGAATTATGTTCTGAGTTTGGTGGCACTTAAGCCGAAGCTTGGCAGCAGCAAACAAAGGGATTAGAGGTAAAAGGAAGTAAAGCTGGCAGTAAGGTTTGGCCATGGTGGCGGCATCGCCAAGTGCTGCTTATGTCACTAACAACATAGCCAAGTGCTGCCTGAGACACTAGTAGAGCCGTCAAGTGTTGCCTGTGCCACTGGCGCCACCGCCAAATGTTGCTTGTACCATTAGCAATGTCGCAAACTAGGTTTGGCACTGCTTCTAAAGCCAATGTTGGTTGGCACAAGGCTGGTTTTTATGCTTATCTAGTCTGATTTAAAGTGGTTTGACCTCTAGTTGACGCCGATAAGATTGACATTGTCTAGTTTGTCTATATTCGGAGTCTACTTTGATCTCCGGTCAGTTGCTAATCAATCTAGGTTGACATGGGTTTGCTTGGGGTGCAAAATCATTTGTTCATAGCTACCCCTCATCATGGTTGCTTTTCTAGAAAAGTAATCATGATGATAGTGAATACAGGCTTCCATGATTACATTGGGTAAAGATATCCTAAGGCTATCCTAGGATGAGTTTGAAAAAAATGAGAAAACCATAGCATGAGAGTCTGAAATTGGATTTTAAGATGCCACGATTTACATGGGCTTTGAAAATGATTTTGGATTTAAAAAATTATTTTTGATTTGCCACAGTTTACAATGGGCTTAAAAAATATTTTATAGTTTAAAAAATGATTTTTTTATTTGGCATGATTTACGGGGGCTTGAAAATGACTTTTGATTTGCCATGGTTTGTATGGGCTTTGAATGATTTTGTTTGCTAAGGGTTGTTTAGGATTAAAATAACTTTATTTTGCTAAGGGTTGTTTCGGCTTAAAATGATTTTATTTTGCCAAGGGTTGTTTGGGCTTAAAATGATTTTGTTTTTCCAAGGACTTAAAATGATTTAGTTTTACCAAGGGTTGTTTAGACTTAAAATGATTTTGTTTTCCAAGGGTTGCTTGGTCTTAAAATAATTTTGTTTGCTAAGGGTTGCTTAGGCTTAAAAAGATTTTGTTTTACCAAGGGTTGCTTAGGTTTAAAATGATTTTGATTTGTCAAGGGTTGCTAAGGCTTAAAATGATTTTGTTTTGCCAAGGATTGATTAGGCTTAAAATGATTTTGTTTTGCCAATGGTTACTTGGGCTCAATATGAGTTTGTTTTGCCAAGGGTTGTTTTGGATTAAAATGATTTTGATCCCATTGACTTGTTTACAGATCCATTGTACTGTTTATTGATTCTACTGTCATATACTATATTCTAATATTAAGGAGCAGATTATTATTCATTGAATATCTGCCTATTGTTATTGATATCCGATCCATTGTTATTGGTCGATGCATATTAGATTCACTGAGTAATCATTACTCACCCTCTCATTGTTTCCCTTTCTAGGTGCAGAGTAGAAGCAGATTCCTGACTTTTGTTTATCATAGGAATTCTGTAGTATTGTATAGACATTGTAATTAATTTGAACACTGTATCTTTATATATGAGTATTAGATGCTCCATAGGTATTGTATGATGGTATAGACAGAATGTATATATATATGTATGGCATATTTTAGAGAATATATGTAATATGTATATGATAATGGTATTTACAGAAAGTAACAGAATGAATGACAAAGTAACAGAATGAATAGTATTTATGTGATATGTGGTTATAGATTGATATGCATAGTATGTGATTGATAGATGTGATGGTGGGTTCTACGGGTGCCGGTCGCCTTTGGCATCTCCTGCCTCCTAGGACAGTCGCGATTCGAAATCGGGTCGTGACAAACAATCTTGTTCTTTAGCAGCTTGGCAATTTC
Source organism: Aleurites moluccanus (assembly GCA_948193065.1). Classification (NCBI taxonomy): domain Eukaryota; kingdom Viridiplantae; phylum Streptophyta; class Magnoliopsida; order Malpighiales; family Euphorbiaceae; genus Aleurites; species Aleurites moluccanus. The sequence continues at coordinate 10,635 of CANXYC011108600.1, read as the reverse complement.
TTCCTTCTTAATTTTTGCTTAACAAGCTTTACATGCTCTTAAGTTGGAATCTTATGAATTGTAATGCTTGGATCCATTTCTATATCATTAGGTTTCCATACAAAATATTCTTTGAATTATAGAATCTTTTGGGAAAATGAGTCATGATATGAATGTGCAATGTATATGAGTTTTGGATCATTTTCTGTGCCAAAATTAATTGATTCTTTATTTTTTTTCTCTTTTATTTTATTTTCTTTTGATGTCTCATTCTGATTAGATTCATGAAAAAAAGGTTTGACAAAGGAATATAAAAAGAAAAGGCAAACATTTTATTATTGTAAGAAAAGGACCCATCATCATAGGTTCATAAGTTAAAAGACAGATTGGAAAGGTCTTTTACAAACTCAGAATAAGGAAAGGAAAATAACGACTCGGATGACTCATACTCAAGTTCAAACTCAGACTCATACGACTTGGACTCCAACTCAGTTTCACCAAGGCAGGCTATCTTACATAGTACAAATTTGTGGTGGGGGAAAAATGGTTGGATCAGCTTTGTAGGGTCTGTTTCTACTCTGCATTCAGTTGTGAAAACTTACTCAAAAAGAGTAGCTTTCATGTTTTCTTCCACAAAGTCATTGATATCTAGCACACAACAATGGCCTTCATATGACCGAATCAAATAGATAGGATCATGTTCTGGAGGAGTGGATGCAATTGATTTGGAATTGGCGGTTTGGAAATGGATTACTTGTAATGTTGGGCCTGGGCCCTGGAGGTAGAATGTCTCCACTGTCAATCAGATGTTGGATTTTGTGCCTTAGCTTCTTGCACATGTTAGTTTTGTGCCCTTGAACTTTGTGGTATTCGCAATACTCACTCATATCCCAGCTTTCGGGTAAAGGACTTGGTAGGGCCCTTGGCTCTAAAGGTGTGATTAGCTTAGGTTCCAGTGCCATTCTAAACACCATTCCCAAAGGCATGCCCAGATAAGTGAAGGACCTCCTTGCAAGCCTCATGGGAGGATGGTTAGACAAAGCAACTACTTCCCCACCTTTCTGATTGATGCAGTTATTTGAATTGGGAGAGTAGTTAGTGTTCCTTCTAAACCTTGAAGAGTTCGAAGTTTCATCCTTGAGTTGCCCACTTTGGATCATATCTTCAATCTTAGATGTTGTGGCAATGAGAGCTTTAAAGTCTTGGAGATATTAAGTCTAGAGATGGGTTTGATACACTAGGACCAGATTCTTAATGATGATGTCAATCTACTCCTGCTCGGTGGTTCTATTCATCATTTAGGCATCTTTTGCCCTCCACTTGGTAAGAAAAGTGGAAAAAGATTCCCTTAGTTATTTTTTGGTGGATTTAAAAACCCTCCTAATGATATCAACTTCAATGCTATAGTGGTAATGCTTCATAAAAGCATTGCAAATGTCATCCCATGACTTCTTAAAGTTGGTGTCTATATCAACAAACCATCTCATAGCAGCTCCGGTAAGGGATTGTTGGAACAATTGTGCAAGGAGCTCATTGTCTACTCTAAGAGGATTCATTGCCCCCACATGCATCTTAAGGTGAGTCTTGGGATAGGTGGTTCCATCAAACTTGTCCATATATGGCATCTTGAACTTTGGTGGGACCCTTGCATTGGGAAAGAGTGTGAGGGAATCAACATTAATCAAGTCCTCACCCCTCTTAATGTTTTTGAGAACCCTTTCCATGGCTTCAAAATTTTCCATGAGTTTCTTGGTTTCAGATGCAGCTTGGTCTTCTCTTTCTTGAAAGAGAGTATTGGTAATAGTTACACACAAGGTTGACCTATTGTTTGTCAAATCAACTATAGGAGACTGTGAAGTAGAGGCATTGTCCTTTGGGTTAGATGACTTGGTAGGTGGGTGTGAGTCTAACAAAGTTTTCACCTTTTTGAGAATGGATTGGTGTTGTTGGTTCATATTTTCAGTAAACTGGAGGTTCATCTCAATGAAGCGGTTTTGTTGGGCTTCTATGGCAGCTAGGAAAGTGTCTTTTTGTCTTTTAAGGAGATTGTGAGAAATGGTTCATGGTTTCGAGCTCTGCTACAGGTTCAGTTCCAAGTAAGTCAGCCATTGGTACCTTACATGAAAGGAAAGGGAAAAGGTCAGTTTTGGTCAATTTATTTGGTAAGACAGTGGGTCGGTTTGACTGATAGGGTTAATGGGACAGTGGGTCAGTTTAGTTTAGTGGGTCAGATTCACTGCTTGCGAACAAGCTAATAGTTTAATGACTTCTTTTTTGGGCTTAGGGGTAAGGACCATCTCTGTTTTAGGTTTTGGGTGAAGGGGTAAATGTTTATAGGACATAAAGTTTATAAGCCCTAGGGTAATGGTGGAATCATTATTGGAACAAATGTTCAAGGTTTAGTTTGATCCTTATCTAGTTCAAGGATCCCCTAGACTTTATTAGGATAGAATGCATGATTTATACATTATGAATGCATGGTTAAAAATTGTTTCATGATCATTGCTTGAATTATTTAAGGTGCACAAAACCTATAGTATGAATTATAGATTCATTATATAAAGGCTAGGTGGCTTGGATTAAGGGTACCCGTCATACTAGGGCAGTGATATACCTAACAACATGTGAGTCAAAAAGCCTCGTGTGAGTATAACAGTATTACTACTCGTTACACTTTAAAAAAAATTAAAGATTCATATTAGGGCGAATGCTTTTTCTATCCCCCAACATATTCAAAAAGAGTTGTTAGGTCGATGCTACTCCCTATCCGAAGTTTTTGATTCATAACTAGTTATGCAAAGTGATGCATGTAAAATCAATAGTTGAATAAAAAGCCAAAATAAAAGTTCAAAAAAAAAAAAAAAGAGTATGATTTTCTTTTCAAATCAATTAGTAGTCTTCTTTAACTTTTTAGAAAAAAGCTTATCTCCAGTGGAGTTTCCAACTGTGAGGCCTCGCCCGAGCACCGAGATGCTCATCAAAGGGGCAGTTTCTCATGGACTAAAGGCAACTTTTTCCTTGCATTTGCAAATTGATTTGCAACCTTTTATTTTAAAAATTCATAGAGTCGCCATCTTCATTTTTAAGGGAAAAGAAAGGAAATTTTGATTTGACTCCAAAACATAACCTAAAGATAAAATCACTAAATCTTCAAACCAGGATTAAGTTCAGGAACTAGGTTTTTAGTTTTAAGTAACTCAAACTTTGGCTTTCCATTTAACAATGTGATTTATGAAAAATAGATTTAGTGAACAAATATTAAGATGGCAATTATATAATGCATGAATGACATATAAAAGAACATATAATATAACTTTTAAAGTAAAGAAAGTAAATAAAAAAGTTTATTACATCAAAAGCTAATAATACTGGATGTTAACTCTATCCCTCAATAGGAATTCTAGGTTAACTACATATTCCTCAAAATAACATTAAAACATATTAGATTAAGGAAAAGAAAGGTTTTTGGTGTTTTTTTTTTATTTGAAGCTATAAAACAGCTTGCTTGCATATTACGTTGAATGGGAATCAAAACTCATGCAGTTCTCCCTTTTTGCAAAGGGGGTTTGATTTGATTTTAAGAAAATATTGATTTTTTGGTTCTTTTAATTTATTTACACCAATTAATTTTGAGGTACGAATATGATACCCTGCTTTGATATTAGTTTTATGTTGTGGTTCTTAATTGATATTTTACCAATTAATTTCAAGGTATGAACATGATACCTTGCTTCATGAGGAATGCCTTCTTAGAGTTTGCCCGAATTGGAGTTCCACTTTGGATTCGGTAAAAATTATCACCACGATGTGCTTCGAATTGATTGAACTGTCGAGTTAATTGGATTGATGCTTCTAGATTGACTCAAAGAGAAATCTTTCTAGGTTTTCTATTCCAAATTAGCACCACAGTGTGCTTATTGTCGAGTTTGATTTGATTAGTCCAATTGATAGGATGGAAGAGAGATCGCACTAGGTCTTATATTCCTTCCACTCAAAGAGAGTTGGAGAAATTAGTTCAAAATTAAAGAGAATTGAATTGTTTATGAACAAGAAAGCTGAAAATAGGGGAAGAAGAAAGAGCCCAATAAGGAAAACTCGACTTAGCTGTTATGGTGTTTAAATCATGGAGAGTTGGTATCTTTTGAGAAGTGAAATGAGGCTTGTATTTATAGGGGAATGTCTGAAGGAAAATCAGACTGAAAATCGATATAGGATTCACGTTCTAAGTTTGGTAACACCTGAGCTGAAGCTTAGTGGTAACAGACAAAGGGATAAGCGATAGAAGGAAGCAAAGCTGGCGACAAGGCTTGGACCTCCTCCAAGTGTTGTATGTGCCTAGATAGGCTTGTCACTATCGCCAAAGCTAAGGCTGGCTACCACAGGCTTATTTTAATGGTTATCTAGTCTGATTCGCCTGATTTGAAGTGGTTTGACCTCTGATTGATGCTGATCAACTTAGCATGGTTCAGTTTGTCTGTATTCAAAGTCGAGTTTGATCTCCGATAGGTTGCTAATCAATCTGGGTTGACCCGGGTCTGCTTGGAGTACAAAATCATGTATTCATATGAGCTTGTTTGGATGCACAACAACTCATGAAATACAAAAAAAAAAAAAATAATAAGAGATTTTATTCATGGAAAGTTATTACAAAATACAAGGTTGGCATTACAATTAATATATGGGGGAATCCTCTCCCTCACTCTCCTCCTCTATTTGATAGGTACTTTTTCTTAGATGAGTTATGATGGGTTGGGAAGGGTCTGATCCACTTAACGACTTGATGAGGTTCCAAGGGCTACTTTAGCCTTGTCTTTCCATTTCTTATTCTTGTTCTTCAAAGAATTACAAAATGAAACAGTTAAAGCTCATTATTAATGTATGACATGCATTCATATGTTTGTTAGAATAGAATGATATTACTTACAATTTTCTTATCTGTCTTCCTTGATAAATTAGAAATATAAGTTTTAGCGATATTAAGAGCTTTTTGTTGCTTTTCTGTCATACTTCTTAGAACCTAGGAGATTGCATTAGTTGTCTTAGTTTGCATTTTTAGGAGAATACATGAGAAAGCAAAAGAGGAGAAAGAATTACTTATGTGGGTAGTGTTAGATGGAAAGAAAGCCACAAGTGGCAGAGCCTTAATGGAAAGTTGCTCTTGGAAAAAATTTCCACTATCATCCATAGTCATAATCCCCAAATCAGCAAAGTTTTGAACATCACCTAGAATAATTTTCAAATTGTAAATGGCCACATCTGCATGGAACGAAGGATAAGAATAACTAGTTAAATCAACTAGAACTCATTTTCTATCGTAAGTTTAAGAGCCTGAGGGAGCAAGAGATTGGGGGAGAGACCCTATGAGAGGGGAAGAAATGAAGTCATAGTATTCCCTACCTTCAATAGAAGATGAGAAATTAGGTTTACAATCTACTCCTCTTAGAGCTTCTTCGAGTTCCTCTCCCTTCAAAGTTGTAGTCCAATACATAGAAAGAGGAGGAGAAATATGGGCTTTCCTACCTTTGGGCCCAAGAAATGAAGTATAGGTTCTTTTACCTAGAAAACATTCAAGAGTGAAAGTATCTTTAAGAAGGATTCTCAAACAAGTTAGGTGAGCCACATAAAGAAGAAAGGAAGAAAATTGTTAAATTTCTCCCCATGGATGATCCGCAATCAACAAAAGAAAGAAAGCAAAGAAGTTCATCACAAAGAACTTGGAAAAATGGAGAAATGTGAGTTGGATATCTTACCTTATCCCAATAAAGAGAGTTAAGACTTTGTCTATATGATGAGAAAGGGATCTTTGGGATAGTTTTACTCCCATTCCAAGCTTTGCCCCTAGGAAGGAAATTACTTGGGGCAAACTCCTCCATCTCCTCCTCATCATCATAAGATTGAGGAATCTTTAGAGTGGCTTCATAAGAAAAAAGAGGGCACTTGAAAAGATTGAGTTCATACATCCATATCTAAGAAATGAGAGAAAAATAAGCATGACATTGAGGAAAAAGTTAGTTGAAAGAGAAAAATTAGAAAGCTTACCTCAATGCCCCTCTAATTGCCACCTAGGACCACTCAACACTGACTTGCTTTGTCCATAAAAGAGTAGAGATGAGATAAAGCAGAGGAACCCCAATTCATGTATTTGACTTTTGAGAGATCCCATAGTAGGGGCAAAAGAGAAAGATCCATCGTGTTGAAGGTGTTGGTAAAAAGTATAGTGCCAAAGAGATAGAGAAGAAAGCACCTTGTTTGTTGATCCATGAGTTTAGGGGAAGTAATAGCTCATTTGAAAACCAAGCATTTTAGCTCGATGTAAGAAATGTGTCCATTCATTGGGAGAAGAGTAACTCTAAGGAGAGCATTCATATAATCACGTTGAGTTTAGGAATTACCTTCACATAAGCAAGCATTGAATGGAATGGGTTCTCCTCCAAAAGAAATTCCCATTATGGAGGAAAAATCAAAAGAAGTAATAGTCATTTCACCAATAGGAAGGCAAAATGTGTGGGTAGAATCCATCCACCTTTTAATGATTGCGATTAGGGCATTGATGTCTGATCTTACTTGAGATGAAGAAAGGCTACAAATGAAGAGATCAAATCCGATTGAATTAATACGGAGTTTAACTGCTCTTGGAAGTTGATTATACCAAGACCTAGCTTCATGCATATTTCCACTCCCATATTTAATTTTTATGGGAGATTCTGTGCAAGAATGAGTAGAGAGAGAATTAAAAAAAGGAACTTCATTACCTTGTCTTAGACCATGATGAGCCAAAAGAAAGAATATATGATGCCCATATAAAACCTCTACCATAGGAAGATTTAGAAGAGTGGGAGGGGCCATCTGTTTAATTTTTCTATGAGCTTGAAAAGAGGATGCCATTTCTTTGGAGAAAAAGAAGGGGATTTGCTTGTAAGAAAATAAGATGAAGAGAAAGAATTTACCTTAACAACAAGAATGATGAGGAAAATGATCTCCCAAGAGTGGGTATTTATAGATGAAGAGTCATGAGTGGAAAAAATTGAAATTTGAAGAAGTGGAGGGAAATGAATATTAGCTTGAAAAAATGTAAATCCATTATCTTGAAAATAGGAAGTGTTGGAAGAAGATGGAGATGATGGGAAAATTTAATATTTTATTGGATGAAATAAAAGTCATTTTAGAAGAATGTGAACCCATTGTCTTGAAAATGGGAAATAGTAGAAAACAATAAAGAGATGATGTAGAAATAGTACACTTTTCTTGGGACAAAAGAAAAGTTGTCATAAAAGTGTAGATTCACTACCTTAAAACTAGAAAAATTTTTGAAAGTTCAAAAAAGTAATTTTGAAAGTTGAATTATTTCTTGAAAATAAGAAATGGAGAATAGACACTCTCACTTGTCTTGAAAGTGGGGGACATAGAATAAAAGCCTTGGAATAAGTAAAAGAATAATCTTTGAAATAAGAAAAAATGCATTGGAAGATTCCTTAAGTATATGCTTTAGTACTTATGTAAGATTATTAGAAGAAGTCATTAAGGCATAATAAAGGTGAGGACCTTTATGCAAAATAATAAAGGTGAGGACCTTTATACAAAATAATAAAAGTGAGGATCTTTATGTAAAGGAAATAAACGTGAGGACCTTTATGCAAAAGAAACAAAGGTAAGGACATTTAGACAATATAAACAAAGGTGAGGACCTTTGAGCAAATAAAAGAAAGATGAAGACTTTAAATCAAAAGGAAGAAGGGTGAATACCCTAAAGAAAAATTGATGATTGAGAAGCATTTGCATCGCCCAGAAGTAGATTCCAGATGCATTCAGTAGTTATCCTAATGAGGATCATCATCTCATTAGAAGACTTTTCAAAGGGAGAAGTATTTGCATCACCCGGAAGTAGATTCCTAATGCAATTGATGGTTACGTAATGTCACGACCCAACCTGGGAGCCACGACGGTCGTAGGGTACGGGTGTTGCCTAAGCTACCAGTACCACGAAGAACCCAATTAACTATAATATATGGCATGCAATTCATGTATGCAGCTTAAATAGCTTAATAATGCTGCAAAAATTTCGACAACATCTCCTCTATAATATAACTATGCCCAGCTGTAAAATATGAAAATAACACTTCCAATATATATCAACCTCAATACTCAAATCAATGATCCCTCTGGATCTCCAATATCAAATCAATATATATATCTGTATATCAAATCTTTTCCATTCATAGCCTAACATATATATATCCATAGTATATTTTATCAGCAAAACTATAAAGATGCAAATACACATATATACATGCCACTCCTTAGTTTACAGTACCATGGAACCTCTATACTGTACAAATATTTATACATATACTTTTGGAACTTGAATTTTACATGTCTCAAGTAGTACAATTCCAAGGCGGGGATAGAAGATGCCGATGGAATTCGTGCCTCACTGCAAACCTAAAAATATAAACCACTGAGGGAGTGAGTATAAAAATACTCAGTGAATCCATATGTATAAAATGCAGTAGATGTTCATAATACCATGGTTGCTCATATATGACCTGTAGAATAAATATAAAATAACAAATAAATGGTGAAACAAGTATCTGTATGAGTATCCATATAGGTATTCATATAAGTATCCATATAAGTATTTGTATCAATATTCATAAAAGAATCCATATAAGTATCTACATACATATCCATATAAGTATCCAGGTACATATCCATATAAGTATTCAGATACATATCCATATAAGTATTCATATATGATAACAAATTAAGAAATATCAAGTATCCAGTTTACGAGTCAATGCACATATGATATAATAGGATTGGGTCAAATGAAAAGTACAATTGTACTGATATAGCATAATTATACTTAATTTTGTAACTCCAGCACTATCTATGCTTAAACCACCATACGTAAGAGTGATCAGCTCTTATGTTTAGAGAACATGCTTCCCCTCTAGCAAGGGCCATGTAAAAACCAGTGTGCACACGGTCCATGGAATTACCCGCTACACTATCGAGGTAGCCCTGTTATAATACCATATGGGTGTGTCTCCATATAACAATAAATATAGCATAATTATATCTCATATTGCTGTAGAACAATCATATTTATATATATATATAAAGAATAATAGAACAAATGTGGGTAATGTCAAAAAAATACCTGGCGGAGCCCAATTGCGCTGTCGAAACTGACACTCTCCGTTACGAATTCGTTTTAAGATTTTTGAGTTGTTTCTGGTTAACTATGTTACCAAAGGATTTAGGTGGACCATAAGGTACCATTTTAAAGCTTAGGTCAAGACTAAATGATTGTGCCAAGTGGTGGCCCAATTGGATTTCTGGATTTCATTTTATAAACATACAAAGTTTAGGTCATTTTAGGTTGTTTTGGTGGGCTTATTTACGGGCCAATATGCACTGTAGGTACTTTTGGATATCAAACTCTGTTTTATCAGTCCAAATGACTTTTTATATGATATATGATGCAAATCATTCTTGATTATATATAAGGACTCACCTTTTATGCAATTTAACCACTTTGTCCCCCAATCCACTGTCGGTAGCCCTAATCGGCCTGTCGTCCGACACTCCGAGCTTGAGTACTCGACAGTTCACCTATTTTCACATATAACACTCCGGTAAGACTTATAAATATTACAAAACACATAATACACATCAAATCACATAAGGCATACACATTATACCCTATAGACCTTACTTGCACCAATTACCTATTTACCAACCCTTTATGCATAAACACTCATCTATCATCACATTTAACTTACACTATATATATTCATCACTTATATACCATATTAAGGATTCATATATACTTAACTTAGCATTCCATATCAAATATACATCAATGTTCATGTTTAGCTTTCAAGTACTTATATCAATCATCTTTTACATATCTAAACCTATACATTTCCATTACTTATACCATTAAACCATATTCAAGCTTTACCTTTCAAATTGCATAAACCTAACACATTAAACTAACAAACTCAATATTGTTCAACTTAAATAAAATTCATTCCATTCATCCATTTTTCAACATCAATCCAATCAAATAACATACACATGCATCAAATGTATAACATTTAACCATTTAAACCTATTAACATCAAAACACTATGTAACACCTTAGCCTAAACCCTTATGAGGACCTTTAGGGAAATTATTTTTCCTTTCTTTATGGCATGTTAATATGATATGTGTATGCATGGAATTATGTTTATGCATGTTATATGACCTAATTTTTAGGCCTAGAATTGTTTTGAAGTCAGTTAGGACTTAATCGGGTAAGTTTGAAATTTTTGGTAATTGGGGGACTAAATTGTAATTTTACAATTTTTCGAGATTTTATAAATTTAAAAGTATATTTGAGTTAAGAAAAGAATAAAAGTGAATGTAAATGGTTTTATTTTATTTATTTGGGAATTATATGGAAAAATATACCCGGTTGGAGACAATTTTGGGAAAACAGCTCAACGGAGGTGTTTGAGGGGTTTCGGAGTGAATTAAGGACCTTATTATAATTTTACCATTAATATGGGATTATAAGGTGTGTATGATCCTATGATAATAGTTTAGGCTTGATTAAATCTAGCCGTTGGATCAAATGATGGAAAATCGGACGGTTGGATCGTTCGG
>CANXYC011108240.1:0-38689 GCA_948193065.1 Aleurites moluccanus | reverse complement strand
AAGTTATAGAATGAATGATAGAGTAACAGATTGTGTAGTGATATGTGATGTGAATGTATGGATAGATATATTGTTATGTGATTGATGATGGGTTTCCACTGCAAAGATTGGGTAAGTTATATTTTCCGCTGCGATATTATGAGTGATTGTATAGTAGGAGATTGATGGGTTCTATGGGTGCTGGTCGCCATTGGCATCTCCCGTGCCCTAGGACAGTCGCGATTCGGCTCGCGAGAGCGGGTCGTGACAATTACCTACTGTAACATTCAAGAAATTAGTTAATAATATTGAAATGTGACGTCTTAAAGATTTTCAGTGATATTGCAAATATGGGGAGTTTAATACTGTAGTTTTTTTCCCTTAACCAAAGGTTTTGTCCCATTGGATTTTCCTGGTAAGATTTTTAATGAGGCAATATATCATTTGAAATGCGGAAATATTGTACTCTTTTTCCTTCACTAGTTTTTTTTTCCCATCGGGTTTTTACTAATAAGGTTTTAATGAGACATATTCTTTATAAAGATGGACATCCAAGGGGGAGTGTTATAAATATATAGATAAATGTGGATGCTCATTCATCTATCCCATTACTTATAAGTTTTTATATTTAAGTTTAATTTTATTGCACCATTTATGTTGTAATTTATGGTGGTTTTATATATTGTAACATATGATAAAGATGAACCCTATAAATAGAAGTTCATATTACTTTGCAATACACACCAATAAGATAATATAAATCTCCCTTTTTTACATTCTTATTATTGTTTTTGTTCTTGTTTTTGTTCTTACTTTTATTTTCTTTATTTTTCATAATAACATGGAATTTATTGAAAAATTATAAAGTATTTATTAATTTTTTTGAGTTAAATTCATGTGTCTAACTAACTAAATAAATTATTCGACTACTATTTTTTAAATCAAGTGGCAATTTTATAATTTTGAAAATTTTATCCCAATTTCTTTAGAAGACTTTATTTTAAATTTTAAGTTATTTTTTTAGTCTTTGTTTGTTTATGAAGAATTTATCCTTTTTTATTTTATTTTAGGAGTCCAAAATTTTTTTAAGATATTGATTAGTTTTGAAGTTTTTTACTTGAAAAACTATGAGTTGTTAGAGTCTATATATACTTATTTTTGTAACGCTTTAAAATTAAGCTTTATTATTGAATAAAAAAAATCCAATAATTATGTTATTTCAAGTTGTGTAATACAATTCAATTTTAGGTGTCCTTTCCTAAGATTTTGGGTGTGATATTCAATAAAGTTTAAGTGTGAAACCTAAATTGTTTTATCTTATTTTTTGGTTTATGTTACTGTTCATAGTGTCTTAATATCTAATAGAACCTCACAATTCCTTGATATTATCTATCTTCGTTTCTCAAACTTCATTCTTTTTAAATTATAGCCTCTTATCTAAAGTTTTTACTCATCCTAACCTCTATATAAATCAAAATTCATCCCTTTATAATCAATCCTCTATCACAACTTATTAGAGATCCCACATTAAAAATGTATAAAAACATTAATGGACCTATAAGTAGTAAATGTCAATTAACCATATGACTAGTTATAATTATTTTGGTAATGGTTGATCTGAATCTAATTTAAAAGTTCGATTATTAAAAATTTGACATAATATCAGAGTAATTATTCCGCTGCTATTTGTTTATTCCCATGCACGACACCCACAGATGTAGATATTCATTCTTGCCTACGAGGGTGGTGTGGAGCCCCCATGCATAAAACCCGCAACGTAGTGTGAGTCCATCGCTATAAGACGTATTAGAAATCTTATATTGAAAATATATAAAAATATTAATGGACATATAAGTGATAAATGTCAATCACTCATATGCATAGCTCTAGTTATTATGGTAACAGTTAACCAAAATCCAATTTAAAAACCTGATTATTAAAAATTTGACACAATTTGCGTTAATTTAGTATTAGAGCTTCAAAATCCTTCAAATTTTTATTATATAATCTTCAAGGAACCCAATAAGTACCTTAATCATAGTGGTTTCAATCCCTTTGTGCTTCACCAATTAGAGATCATCGTCCTACAATTACATAACCATATATCATAAATTGAAAAATAAGTAAAAATCGAGAGACAAGGAAGCAAAATGTAAAAATTCAAGAATCTGAGTTTAAATGTTCGATGACCTATGAATCGACCTAACTTCTTAAATTTTGTCAATTTGAACAAAAAAAAAAAAAAAAGAGGAAGAACAAAAATGAAAAAACTTTGAACTCTTCCTATTCTTTTTTAGGTCGTGGTGTGGTAGTGATTAGTTGGTAATATAGATAGTAAAAACTACAAAGACGTTTAAAAATAAAATCAAATGAGGTACAATGATAACATATTCAAAAGTAAAACTATTGTAATTTTAAATGTGTAATTTTTCTAAAACAAAAATTATATATGAAAACAAAGAAATTAATAAGAAAAAAGTTACAAAATTTAGTTAAAATTACATATAAAATCAATTGTACTATTTGCCAATGAAGAAATTACATAGCACAAAGTAGACATGTTGATCCAATTTTGAACGTATATGTTAAAAGAAAAAAAAATCAAAATATTAAAAATTAAAATATAAAAAGTTAAAGCAAAGAAAAAAAATGGAAAATTAAAAAATTATTTACCATACCATAATAAAAATTATAAAAAAAAAATCTAAAAATCTATAAAATGACATTAATTAATTAATTTTCTAACTAGTGTCTTAAGAAATAAAAATTTTCAATAATATTAAATAAATAAATTTAAAAATAAATTAAATGATTGAAAAATAGAGATTATGACATATTATTTGAAATGATAATGATTATTACGAAATATAACTCTATCAAAATCTTCATTTTTATTTTATCCAACTCATTTTTATATTAATTTATTTACATTTATTTGAAATAATTATTTTATAATTATATTTTAAACGATACTCGTTAAAAAAAGTATTAATTAATTTAAAAAAAAAATTATTTGCATAGTGTTTTAGGACAACAAATTTTACTTTGTAGGAATTAATAGTTAAATAAATAATTAATTTATGTATCCAACAATAAGTAAATACATTTTTTTTTAATTATCATGTCCTTCCAATTACCAAATAAAATTCATAACATTATTTAATTATTTAAAATAATAATAATAATAAAAAAAATTCTCAAATCTAAACATCGAAACGTGGCTAGGCGCACCCAAAGACCAAAGGCCGATAACCATTCACATATATACGTTTGTAGTCTCCACGCTAACTAGCTTCCGGACCCATACACACGCCTCTTGTCTCTCCCCTTCATCTCTCCATTTTCGTCACTTTTTCGGTCACAAAACCCTAGCAAGCCTCTACACAAATCTCGTCCTAGCCATGGGTACGTCTCTGAATTTCTCATCCTATATTTATATTTTCAGCTTTGGATCAATGAAATTTCTTCGATTTTCCATTTATGTTACAGATCTTATTATTATTTTTTTTGGTTGTCACTGGTAATCTGAGCTCTGATCTAAGCTTTCTTGTTAATTTTTTTTATTGAAGTTTCCGGTTATTAATTTCCTCTTAGGTTTATTTTTAGTAGATTCAGGTGTTTTCTTTGTAAATTTGATTTAATAACGGGAATGAGCAATTATTTTCTCTTTGATGTTATGTTTATTGTTGAATTTTTCATTTTGAGCTTCAAATTCAATCAACTTAGCTAAATTATTGTTGTTGATTTTGTCAGCGTTTTGATTAAATTGGAAATTGCTTGTGCTTAACTTGTTAAATATTTCTTTGGTTTAATGGTAGATATTGAGGACGAGATTCGCGAGTTACAACTTGACTCAACAGGTTGTATTAGAGCTAATATAGTGTATATATTTAATCAATTAGATACTGGTTATGCAGTTTTTTTTTCCTCCACTTGTTTTGCAATCTTATATTGAATGCTTTGTTTAAATCGTAACAGAAGAGAATAATGGAGTGGGTGACACACAAGACGCACAGGAAGTAGAAGTGGAGAAGGTGGATGATATGGAGGAAGGTTGGTGGCATTTTCAAGTCAAATCGAGTGTTTTGAACTTTTTTTTTTATTCATATATTTTTGTCAAAGAAGTGTGTTGATGCTTAAAAGGTTGCACCAATTGCTAAGGCTATAACTCCAGTTAATTTAAATTGCCTGTCTTGGAATTTCTTAGAATATAATTTTTGAGATTGCTTACTACATCAAATTCGATCATATGAAAATGAAGTTCATGGGTGGGAATTAATTAAAGTATGCACTTCTTCTTTTAATGATATTAATTTCTAGGCTGCAATTTGGATCCCATATAGTGAAATCATATTATTGTGAATTACAATCAATATATTGATTTTTTGAGCTTTCCGACTTGTTATTAGGACTAGTTGACTTTCTTATGCAGTTAGGGAATTCCACTTCTGCAATTTGGCAGCTAATCTTTTCTGTGATGACTCAAAAGTTATGTAGCTCGAAAGACATCTTACTTTGACTGTAGCATAATATGAAGGTTTCTCATTGGAATTCTTTTTTTAATTTTTTTAACCTTGACACATATGTGGTCTAATAAGTGGAACTAAACTAAGTCTCGCCTCCTACCCCTCGAATATTGATCATTTGACCTTTTACTCCTTCCACTCTTTTTCTTTTTCAATGAGACTCAGTAAGCAGTTGTTTCCATGAGGAGATAAAGACTGTGTTCAGTTAGCCTAGATTAGATTGCAAAAGGGCCTAGGATGTGGATGCCTCATCCTCTTTGCCTTTTTAACCTTTGACCCTTCATTTTCCTCTCCCCCTCAATAACATGCAGCCATGTTATATTTAAAAGAATGTGCTTCTTTTCGCCCTTTATATGTTTTTCCATAATAGAGACACATACCATTCTATGCGGATTGCAGAAGAACGAATCTTTTACTGCTATAAGCCTACACCATCTTTTTTTTTACCTCTCTGAAAGAGAAAAAATACAGCGACTTACCTCTTATTGCATTTTATTTAAAAAATAAACCATTGTCAATGCATTCTTTGTTTTCTTTGCAAAAAAGCAAGTGTGAAGCATGCTCACTCATATTTTGTTTTGTGTTATGGAAGTTGCAATATATTTTTTAGGACCACACTGTCTATGCTATTTGACATTTTTAATGTATGTTTAAGATATTTGAATGGAGTTTGATGTTGGGTCTATGTTTGAAAAGTTTTATTTTGTTTATTTCCAGATTCTAAAGATAACGTTGCTCTAAACCCTAAGAAAGTACAGGCCGAGCCAAAAGGTACTTCAAAGTTTGTGTTTTTTGATCTTTTGCCATGTCACTTGTGCTTCTAGCTTTCTGCTTTATTGGCTAGGCAATTTTGCTATTCATATTTCTTTATTACTTTGCTTTCCCATGCTTTTTTTTTGGTATGTTCTTACAGTGAAAGAAAAGGAAGAAACACCAAATGTGGAGGAAGAGGAGAACAAAAAGCGGCACTTGAATGTGGTTTTTATTGGGCATGTTGGTAGGTTAATCTATTTAATGATTTTGCCAAATTAAACATCAGCCTTGTGATTTTTCTTGCATACTGAATTATTATGGAGACCATTGGCTGTTGAGCAGCTATTGTAGGGTTAATTTGTTTGACCTTGTTATTTCTTCCATAACTGTTTGTCCTAATGAGTACTAATTGTTGTTTCCTTCCATTTTTTTTTAAATATTGATGCATGCTATTTTATTATTTGCCTCCTTAGGGTTTTTTAGAGTGACTGGTTGTTGGAGGGATGTCTCTTTGTTATAAAAGGTTCATTATGAATCTTTGTCTTTTATTTGGATCAAGGTCTATTGCAATTTAACTCATGGTTGTGGTTGTGATCAAAGCGTAATTGTTGCAGTTGATATTACCATCATTATTATTTTTTAAAATTTATTATTATTATTGTTATTTTGTAAAATCAACTTGCAAAAGAAAGGGGTATGCATAGCGCAGGACTATAATAACAAATTACAATGGCCCCAAAATGGATTATAATGGTAAACTGGACAGCCTGTTTCAGCTATGATTGCCTGATAACTGTAGGAAAACTGTTGGCAAACATAACAGAAGGCCAAGAAACCATTAAATCATAGCCATTGTTTAAAACATTACTTTGGGTGTATCCGAAGGTCAAATTTTTCCTGAATACATTATTGGAGGAGAAAAATTCAAGTGACTTTGAGCTTCAAAATATTAATTTGGAAATTGGTAATTTTTGTTGTGTCACTAACAACTAGTATAATTGTGTTGCTCTCATTGTTTATAGGGTTTTTAGTGACAGAAAAGGATGGCAGAAGTGATTGGTTTTGCTGCATCTTGTATAATTGAAAATGCCTTTTTTTTTACTGTATTTTGCATTTGGTTACTTCAGTCATTGTTCTTTGAACGAGTTAGCTCTAACTTTCTGTGATTGTATCTGGTGCAATGTTTTGGGTTTGGATTGCAGATGCGGGCAAGTCTACGACTGGAGGCCAAATACTTTTCCTAAGTGGTCAGGTTGATGATCGTACAATCCAAAAATATGAGAAAGAAGCCAAGGACAAAAGCAGAGAAAGCTGGTATGACCTTTTGTTCTTTATTTGGACTATTGGAAACTGATTTGGATGGTATATTTTTACTTTGTATTTTGTGTGAGAGAATGCAAATTGTTTATCATCTTTTCTATGGCTATCTGATTGGTCCAATTCCTTTTTTATTCTTTCTTGTACCCATCATTATGACTAGCGGAATTCATGATATGAGCATTTAAGATTGTCTAGGATGTGTACTTTAGGGTCATTGAAAAATAGAAGTAATTACCGTTGATACTAGTTAGCATTTCTTTAAAGCTACCAAAAAGGAGAAAAAACGGAGTTGCCAAAAAGGGCAAAAAGAAAAATGAAAAAAAAAAGTAGGCTCAGAATTCGAAATATGTTTTGATCCATTTGCTGTGTTCTTATGACATGTATATCTTGGAAATTTCTCATCTTTGTTTGGAAAAGCAAACAATTTAGGTTATGGAAAATGGCAAATGTTGAACCTTGCAGTTAACAACCACTGAACTGCAGTAGGTTTTGGATACATGACCTAGCTAATCAAAGTTGTATTCCCAAATTGGATTGGCTATTTAGCTGTTAGGATTTTGGGCATAATTACCTGAAACATGGGTTTTTAATGTCGTTGTTCTTGTGATCTAGTTTGTAACCTGTAGCAGGTTCGATCATTAGTAGTTTTATTTTGTGTTTGGGAAGTAGGGCTGCTGCTGTTAAGTTAATTCATTTATGCAAAGAAATTTCTGTTTGAGAGGAGAACAGTTTTTTTATATCTATCTTTCCTATAAAATGCGTGTGCCCAAGAGTCATTTTATTTAGACTGATCTGTAGGTTTTTTTAATATTCTTTAATGTGACTCTGTGTTTTGGGGGAGAGAAGAAGAGAGAAGAAAATGTTGTTTTGGGGGTGGGGGTGTTGGTGTTGTGTTATATGCTTGTATCAGAATTTTTGAACTGTCCAGAATTCAACTTCCTGTTCATGAATTTATCCGCAAACATCACATGTATAACTAGGAAATTCTCTCTTGCTTTTCCTACTCTCAACTCTCATGCTACTGTGTGTTGTAATTATCCCTTGTATAACACGGGTGTTCATTCGTTGACTGCCTTCAATTATTATATATATTTTAATTCCATGTGTCAGGTATATGGCATATATTATGGACACTAATGAAGAGGAGAGGGTTAAGGTATCCTTCAATATTATCTGAATGTTGTTTTTGTGAGGCTAGATATTGTTACTAACTTGGTACTGCAGTTTGTTGTTTCCGCTCATCCATATTGAGGACTGGTTTACAATCTGGATGTGTATTGCTGATTTTAGGGTAAAACAGTTGAAGTTGGAAGAGCACATTTTGAAACGGAGACAACTAGATTTACAATTTTAGATGCACCGGTGAGGGATTACATTTCCAAACTTAATGTCCTAGTTGTTCATTCTGTTTATTTCTAAAGTTGCTAGAGTAAATTAATTTTGTGGGATTAGTTGATAATTGTTTTAAAATCGTCTTTTTTTTTAAATTTTTTTAGTACTTTCTCCATCCCATAAAAATACATGTGGATATTAAATATATATTGATCGTATTATATACATCATGTTGAAACTCTGTCTCATTATGATGATATAACATACATGTTGAATTGAAGTTAAGGTAATCACTTCTATCCTAAACATAATAAGTTTGTGTGTTGCTCATTATCGAAGTGGGGCATAAAATATAGTTATTCATAATATGGAAAATTGCGACAGTAATGAAATGTTGTATCTTTTCAAACACTGCTGAAGGCCTGAAAATACGATCATATCTTTTTGTATGCTATGCATTCAGATGTTGTAGAAATACAATTTCTCCTGTAATGAACTAAAAGTTTTTGCTCATTGATGGTTACAATGTTCTTACGTCTCAAGTTTCTGAGTTATGTTGAATGTGCTTATCTAGTATTCTAAGGATGACTAGTTTGAGTACATTTTTCTCATTGTTATCTGTTTCTGTTTTCATTTTTTCCCCTTTATATTTTGTTTGAAGCATTTTCATTTTTTCTTTCATTATGTCTTCAGGGTCACAAGAGTTATGTACCAAATATGATTAGTGGAGCATCTCAAGCTGATATTGGTGTACTGGTAACCTAGCGTTAATATTCTTTTTTTTTCTGCTTATTTTTTCTAGGGGTTCTGCTTGTGTTTTTGACAGACTTCTCTCATTCTTACTAATTAGGTGATTTCTTCTCGGAAAGGAGAATTTGAAACTGGATATGAGAGAGGTGGCCAGACCCGTGAGCATGTTCAGCTTGCAAAGACATTGGGGGTGTCTAAGCTTCTTGTTGTTGTTAATAAAATGGATGATCCCACTGTGAACTGGTCGAAAGAAAGGTGTTTTTCTTGGTGCAACTCTCTGCTTATGCATGCGACATTTCACACGTGTGTATGCATGAGTAATTATGTTTTATGTTGTGTGCTTGCACTGTGTAACTGGTCATATAGACTTCTTTTGGGTTGACTCAGCTGGAGCTGTGCATGAATCTGTGTCTCTCTGTGAATGAGCATTTATATATTTGTTCTTTTGTACTTCCTTTATATCGTTTTCTATTTTTTTTTCACAGGTATGATGAAATTGAATCAAAGATGATACCATTTCTAAGGTCTTCAGGCTACAATGTGAAGAAAGGTATTGGATAAATTTTCTTTGATGGATTTAGCATTGTCATTCCTATAATGTTTTATGTTGCAGCTGACAAACATTTTGTTTTTCATTTTTCATTCTCACCTTTTACTGAATAGAACAGTCTAAATTTTATCATAATAATAGCACTTCCAGTTTGGAGTCTCATTAAGTAGTTATTGGAATGTATAAATAATGCTCAATTGGAATGAATTAAGATGATTTTGGAAAATTGCCTTGCAATCTTCTTAGATAATCTGTAAAAAAACTGGGAATATTTCATGGAATTGATCATTATTTGGTGTATTATCCAAATAACTGGAACTAAAGAACAATTTTGGAATTAGAAGTCCCTTAAATGTTTATATATATTGACGTGCTGTAAGCGTGCGCTCCTCCCTGTGTATTTTGTTTTCTTAACCTACTTTGCAAGTGCCCATTGTCTAGAAGATTACCTCTCTCCAGGTACTGTTATTGATTAATTTTGTACAGTTGCACTACTGATTTGAAAACACATGCAATGGAAGTTGTTTGGTTATTATGTTCACTGCTGAGTTGGTGAAAGCATTTGATTTTTCTTTGGATGATCTTATGCTTTGGCCTTATTGGACTCGTCCCTAGAAATTTGTTGTCGTACATTCCTTGTATCATTATTTTACTCAACCCTAAGTGAATTAGTTGTGTAAAGTTCACAATTAAGTTCTAAACTTAGATCTCAATTCTTTGAAAGCAAGTCTAACATGTGTTGTGAATTATAACTTAATTTATATAATTGGTTGATCTCTCTATGGTGGTTAAGCTTCAACTACATGAGATTATCTGATGTCTTTTTAATATTATTATTATTTTTGTTCGGGTATAATTCTTTTTAAATTTTGCAGATGTCCAGTTCCTACCAATATCTGGTCTTCTAGGCACAAACATGAAAACAAGAATGGATAAGAGCATATGTTCATGGTGGAATGGCCCGTGTCTTTTTGAAGCTCTTGATGGCATTGAAGTTCCTCTACGAGATCCAAAAGGTCCTTTTAGGTGAAATTCATATTCTCCACAACCCCCTGGGCTCTTTCCCCTTCCTCTTCTCTGTTATTCTGTTTGTTTATTGGTGTTTTTTTTGTGTGTGTTAATTAGGCTCCAATTAGGATTTTGAACTTGCATCCTTCAAACCCTAGAGATAATCTGGTACTAGTGAGCCAAAGCGCATTGGTGTTTGTTTTTTCTTTTTCCAACTTTACCTAATGCATGTTTTGATTATTCTTTTGTCTCTCATTGATTTATTATTCCTTTATCAACTTGCTCGCTCTTTGCTTTTCAATTTTACTTGGTCAATCTTGAGTGGTTGCGTTTAATAGCTGAAGATTCTTATTTATTTGGCAATATTTTCTTATAATTGTTTCAATTATAGAACAATTTAGTCCCTCCTCAAAATCTTGCACATCTTTCTGAAATTAGTTTTAGATTTTATTGCTAATTTTGAAAAAGTAGGGACTGAAGTGCTAATTATGGCAATCCTCTTGGTAGTTTACCCAAACATATAAATATCTTTATAACATTTTTAAATTGAACTACAAGAGCGGTGGTGATGGTAAATGTTTGGCTAAAGTTTTTTTTTTGCAAGAATAGTTCAAATAATGATGTTATGCTGCTTGTAGCTGGGTGAGGTGCTGATCTACTAAAGCATGCAAGGGTTTGAGTATTGTTGCACAATGCCGCCTTATTAGTTAAAGAGTTCTTTACCTGATAATTGAATTTTTTTACTCTTCACTATGACACAGTTTTTATCATTGAGATGGTGTCTGTGAACTGCTTTTTTCCTGATCGATGAGCTATTGTTAATTTTAACTTTCAAACGTGCAGGATGCCCATTATCGACAAATTTAAAGACATGGGAACTGTAGTCATGGGTAAAATAGAATCTGGTAGTGTGACCGAGGGTGATTCTTTGCTGGTCATGCCAAATAAGGTGTGTGTACTATGAATCTGCCTTGGTCATTGTACTCTGTTCTTGTCTGCAATGTTTTCTTCTTATTTTGTTGTTGTTGTGATGGGGCCTGAGGTTTACACATCCATCTGCAGACTCAGGTGAAAGTTGTTGCTGTATATTGTGATGAAAAGAAGGTTAGATGTGCTGGACCTGGAGAAAATCTGCGCATCAGATTAACTGGAATTGATGATGAGGATATATTGGCGGGTTTTGTCTTGTCAGATGTTGGTAAGTTGATTTGTAATTCCATCCGTCAAAGTGCCTAAGGAGGATGTTTTTACGTTCTAGTGATGATAAGCTAAACTATTTATCAGCAAGGAAGTTAGCCTTGTGTGTGTGTTTTTGTGCATGTCCATGTTTCTACATGCATGGACATAAAAAAAAAAACTCTCCCTCTGGTTTGTTTTTCTATTATTATGTTATTTGTCCTTTTGATATCTGCTATTAATAAATATGTTTTTCACTGTTATTTCATCTTTTCATTTTGCAGCAAGGCCAATAGCTGCAGTTGCAGAATTTGTTGCTCAGTTGCAGATCCTTGAACTGCTGGACAATGTATGCTTATGAACTTCAATTTTTTGGTCCATTTTCCCATTTCTGTTTCCTTTTCAGTGAATAATCATCATAAACTTCTTATATGTTCCTTTATGATGATTATAATGACTCAAGCTTGATAAATTTTTGTTCTAGGCAATTTTTACAGCTGGTTACAAGGCTGTTTTGCACATTCATTCTGTAGTTGAGGAATGTGAGATTGTTGAGCTTCTTCAACAAATTGATCCAAAGACAAAGAAACCTATGAAAAAGAAAGTCCTCTTTGTGAAGAATGGTGCTGTTGTTGTGTGTTGTGTTCAGGTATTTGGTTCAACCTTCATGGCATTTTTTCCCCAAAAAATGAGCATGCTTTAATTTTTACGTCTACGGTGTAGTATACAAATGCTTACATTGATATATAATATTTATATTCATACAAAACTAATATATTCATGATTTCCAATCAATATGGAGCTATTAAAAATTATTTATAGATGTAAAATTCTTGTTGTTGATATGCTTATCAGGTAAATAACTTGATATGCGTTGAGAAGTTTGAAGATTTTCCACAACTTGGGCGGTTCACTCTTCGAACTGAAGGTAGGTCTATGAGTATTTTGATTTCCATGCAGCTACATGATTTCTTCCTATTCACATCTTTAATTGGACTGGATCTTACAGGGAAAACAGTTGCGGTGGGGAAAGTCACTGGACTTCCTTCAGGTTATAGTTATTAAACAATTTTGGAGTTAAAAGGTATGTATACATTTTCCTTCTTTATATCAAGCTGTTGGGGGCTTTTAATTTCTATAAGCATTATTTCGTTGTATATTAAGAGTCGATTGTTTCGGTATCTTCACATTTTCATTTTAATCTGTTCTTTTTAGGACATGCAGGCTAAGTCGAGAGAGCACTTTTTTTTTAGTACTTATGAGTGCCAGCACACCAACAACTCGTTCAAATGTGTTATTTATTCAGATAACTTTGATGGGATGAAGAACGTCGTGTGGTTTAAATGGAGAGATGGTTATTGTTGTTGTTGGTGTCATGTGTTCTTAAAATCCCGATTTTATAGGCATTAGTGCTTCAGAGTATATACATTTCATTAGCGATTTATCGGTTTCATCTATTAAAAGCTTTCTCAATGTTGGCTTAAGCATCTTTTGCAATTTTTTAGTGCCCCTTCTGTGTATGTTGATTGTAATTTATTATTAGAGCTTCTGATTAAGATGTCTTGAGCTTTTATACATTGAGATTATATCACATAACAATTTAGCCTCTTTTTAGGTTCGTGGAAAATATATTTATATATATATATATCTTTTGTTTTTTATTTCTTTTTATATTTTGGATGTAATATTGAAAATTAATTAAAAAATTTTGATTTATAAGATTATAAAAATATGTAGCCTTGTAAAATTTTATATTTTTAATTTATTATTAAATACTAGAAAAAAACATAAAAAATGTTAAATTATGGTGGCTACTACTACAAAACTGATAATTGAAGCACCATCCAAGAGCTAGGATGGAGAGCAACATTTGTTTCTTGGAAAAAAATTTGAGTTGGAGTTTCATAAAAAAATTTCACTTTCGCTTTTAGTACTGACTGTTAATATCTTGACTTAATTCACACGAAATTCATAAAAAAAAAAAAAAAAAAAAAGAAGCAAATTATCGATTACAGATGTTGGCAGGCAGGCGCTTGTGGTTGGTGGATTTATTAAATTGTGATTAATGGCGACGGGGAATTAGTAAACTAGTTTAAATTTTTTAGGTTGGGAAAATATTTTGTTTTGAAAATAATTTAAATTTTCTTTAATTAAGACTATCTTTTATTAATTATTTTTTTAAATTATCCAAAAAAATATATTTATTAATAAGCTATGTCTCATTGTGCTTATTTATTAATTTTCATGAACACAACAAATCTTAGAAATATGAAATTATTTTTCACAAAACAAATTTCTTGGTGACTTTCAGTTTTAGATCTCTTGTGGCTGTGGGTATCTCAAACCTTAGCTTAGCTATGTCTTTTGGAATTGGGTTAATTATCCAAAAAATCTTCTTTATTAATCAATAGTGTCAAAAATTAAAAAAATAAAATTTAACATATTTTAATTTTCAATTGATAGATTTTTTTTTAATATTTAAAAATATTTTTTTTATATATATACATAGAGAGAATATTTATTCTTTAATTTATACCTTATTTTTTTTTATGTAAAAGATAAATTATATATATAATTAATATTAAATAATTATTTAAAATAAAAAAATAAAAACGGGTATACTTACCGCATAGTGTCCCGTTTCATTATTTAGTGACGAATGCAAAATTATATCAGCGGAGCGGCACGGGCCCCGTTGCCATCACTTTTTCTTTTAACGATTCTATTTCACTGTATATAAGAGACAACCTATAGAAGCCCCATTTTCCAAACCCTATTTTTCTGGATTCAAGAACATGGATTTCTGAGAAAAATTCCTAAAATCTCACCTAACAAATCATCATTTGCAATTGTATTTTGTAATATAAAGATACATTAAATTAGAAAAGAAAAGAAATTTATATAAAAAAAAGAAAGCGACAATGTTAGAACATGATACAGAAAAGAAAGTGGCCGATAGGTATCTAAAGCGTGAAGTGCTTGGTGAAGGTACCTATGGTGTCGTCTACAAAGCCATTGATACTAAGGTAATTCTTAAGATTTTCTTTACTTACCCATATTTTTGCTTTGCTTTATCATCTTTTATTATTATTATTTTTTCTTCAATTTTTAGTTGCAGCTAGACAAATTTGTAATTTTTTCAGTTTTAGAAGGTTTAATTACCCTTTCGATTTGGTTGAGGACACTAAAATTTATTAAATTTTTGGTCTTTTATCCTTTTTATTTCTGGGTATTGAATTAAATTGCTATTAGGTATTATAGTAGATTGAAATGAATTATTACTGTTTTTTTGGGGTCTATATTGACTAACAATTGGTTTATTTTTGAGAGGGGTCTTGTGGAATTTTTAGAATCTTCAGTTGCTTTTATTGATTGATCAAAATGAGCAGTGTGTTCCATTTTTAAAACTTCAATTTACAAATTTCCTTCAAGTTTGACTTGAAATGGAATAGTGAAATTGCATGCTTTCGATGCTTTTCTTATGGAATTTCAGCTTCCAAGTTATGAATTATGCGTTATTATTAATGTTATTTTCATCTAATTGCACCAGAAAGTTTGTATCGATATTAGGTACGAATATGAGAATGATGCTAGTTTTCTGAACTTGTTTAATAGTCAATGGAAGTTGTATGGTTTTCTGTTGGATCTGATTGATAAGTGTTGGGTGTTTGCAGACTGGACAGACAGTGGCAATTAAGAAAATTCGGCTTGGGAAGCAAAAGGAAGGAGTTAATTTTACAGCACTTAGAGAGATTAAACTACTTAAAGAGCTTAAAGACCCAAATATAATTGAGTTGATCGATGCATTCCCTCACAAGGGGAACTTGCATCTTGTGTTTGAGTTCATGGAGACTGATCTTGAAGCAGTTATTCGTGATCGAAACATATTTCTTTCACCTGCTGATATTAAATCATATTTTCAAATGACATTAAAGGGATTAGCTTTTTGCCACAGGAAATGGGTTTTGCATAGGTATTGGCTTTGTTTTGAAAAGCTAGTTTGCGAGATTAATAATTGCTAAATGTATCTCTGATATGATGTACTTGTGATTTGCAGAGATATGAAACCAAACAACTTGTTGATAGCTCCTAACGGACAACTTAAACTTGCTGATTTTGGTTTAGCACGTCTATTTGGAAGCCCAGATCGCAAGTTCACTCACCAAGTATGCTTCTCCGTGTGTTATTGATGATTATCCTTTTTCATTGTGCAACCTTAAGCATTTTTAATTAAAGGATTCATAAGTAAAAACCAGTTATACCCTTTTGACTTTAGCTAATTAGTTTCCTTAACATAAATAGTGACAGGTAATGCTGCTTATTGACATAATGGAATAGTGCATAATCTGTTCCGATATCTTTCTGTTAACAACTAATACCCAATCAGGAGCACTGATCTTCATCTTTTTATGTTAACAGTGAATGTATATATTTGTTGTGTTATATATTTTAGTTGATTGTGCTTTTTCAGGTGGAAACCACATTTCTTTGTTGCTTATCATTGTCTGAAAGATGGTCATCGCTTTGCACATTCTATTAATACTCTTATATTTTTTTTTTTGAAAGTTCTTTGCTGTATCTTAAGGCTATAATTTACTTGCAATTTAGAAAATTAAACTTGCAAGCTTGGATTGCCAATGGGTAGGTCTTTGCTCGATGGTATAGAGCACCTGAGCTATTGTTTGGAACCAAGCAATATGGTGCTGGGGTGGATGTTTGGGCTGCAGCCTGTATATTTGCTGAACTACTTCTCCGCCGTCCATTTCTGCAGGTGTGTATAGTTTCATGATTGGTATTTCTTTTACAATTTTATCCATGTGTTTTGTTAAATACTTGCAGATATGCTTCATAGCATGCTTTCAGTTGTATTTGTTTTATAGGATTTGCTATTTCCATGTTATGTTATATGCAGATTAGTGCCATTTCTTTGAATTTGTTCTGTTAATTTCCTTTATAAAATTATTGTTTCTATATGCATAGATAAGATCTTTTGCTTCCTGTTGAGTGAGAGAATGTTCCTCTAACCTAGCTGAGAGTATTCTTAAAGACTCGAGTCTGATCATTATCCTATTTGATTAGTTTCTAAATTGGTTAGTTAAATCCTACTCTTAAATTTGAGAATATATGGTTCAATCATCGCTGAATAATTGTCGAAGTCTTAAATTTTAAGATATGATGAAGCCTGAATATGTTACTGAGCATTGAAGTCTTCTAGGATGTGAGAATGCAAAAGAATAATTTGCAAGGTTCTTTTTTTGGAGGAGGCTTGTCAGAGAGCCTTCCTTATAGAATTATAGTAATGTCTCTGGAGAAACTAAAGATCAGTTGGAGATTAAACTCTGGATTCATTGTAGATGAAACTGTATTCATACAAAAGGTCACTTTGGCGATATTGCTGTTGGCCCTTGATGGTTCTCATATTAGAGGAGAGTATTGGTAGTTAGAAAGATCTTTTGAGAAGAGGTTTGGAAGATGGTTCTGCACACTGGGAGATTAAGCTTAGAAGCTTAATTTTACATAAAATTATGTGTATGATAAGATTTGAAACAGATCTCCAGTTGCATATTTTTTTTCCAAAAAAAAAAAAATGAAGATTAAAACTCTCAAACAATTAGTGCATTGCTAGATTTTAAACTATTGCAAACCTAATAATAAATGCAAATATATTTATTCAGCATATGAGAATAATCCACTACAAAGAGAATAAACAGAAGAACAACATCAATTTATATGAACAATTTTTTTTTTAAAGGAATCACCAACCTTCCTACTTAGATATTTCTTTTTTTTTTCTTTTTCTTTTTTTTTTTTTTCTCTCTTTCAAAATATGAGGGTTGAGTGAACCACTGGCAATCAGAAGCCATTGGTATTTTAATGATCTTGAAAAGCTCTACAAAGCCATTGGTATGTTAATGATCTTTAAAAAGCAATATGTATATGTTATTTTGATTTAATATTCATTCCAAAAGAAAAATCTATCTCCTTATCTTATGATGCCATTTCTTTTCTCTATTTTCTACTTTCATTTTCTTTCCTTTCCTTGAAGGTATGGGTAGAATTTGAACACATTAACTTATTAGTGAACTTACCGTTTTACTAATTTTTCCACATTAACTCATGAGTTTATACCAATTCCATCAAAAGGTGAGTTTGCTTATGCCAACTTGTCTGCTAGATTCTGATTGATAAATTCACAAACTAGTACGGGTTGGCTTGTGAGTCTAACAATAATGGCTGGAGTTCATATCACTGTTGGTGGTGAACCTAAAACTTTGTTTCACTTCTAGTCATGGTATATAATTTACACATTGGTCAAATAATTGATAGATGATGATGATAGGTTTTGATTCTAGGAATTAGAGTGGAGTCTGGTAAAATCATTTTGCTTCATCAATAGATTGATGATGATATCATTTTCTTATTTGATGGTGGGGATTATTTTAGTTTAATGTTTTAGACTAGTTAAGATTTTCTGTTCAGTTGTTTGTTTTAAGGATTCACATTTCTAGAAGTGGTATAATACCTACAGAAATAGATGAGTTTTCTAGGTTGACTTCCTCAGAGAGATGTGTGACTTTGGATTGCGCTTGAGTCTTTGTGTCTTTGAGTCATCTAGGTGCTATGTTGGGAGGTAATTGCAGGTTAGTTTTGACTTAGGATATTGTGACTTAGAATTTTAAAAAGCGAATCTTACATAAAAGCCATTACATAATTTTTTGATCTGGCTGTTACATATGGACTGTTTTATGATAGATATTTGAGAATCACTTAAAAAACTGACTGTTATGATTACTACAGGTGGTTACAGGTTATTACTTTTTGCTGGTATGATCATTGTGCAATACACATTTTATTTCCCCTTTTTTTTACTAGATAATTTTTAAAGAGATTCACGATAGTGTCAGTTGCAACAGTATGTATTCTTATTTTCAATTAAGAATTTTTAATCATATGTTTTCTTTAAATCCTAATTATTTTCTTGTTTCAACCACCCTATTTATTGAGATTTAATTGCTCTAAATTTTTCCGCTGCTTCATGACTTCTGTTTTGATTTGTTCTTTTTTTTTTTTTTTCTTTTTTAAGTTTTTAGTGGTGACAAATAGGGTTTCTTATTTTTTTATTGGATATGACAATAATAGTAACAGTTAGATGTGAGCAGAAATGATGGCAGCATAAGTTGGCGTTATATCAATTAATATAGAACCCTAAGTTCTCACATTTACAGTACTTACAATTCAACTAAAACCAAACATGTCAGTGTAGGCTACATTTTATAGAGAAAACTAAAAATAGAAAATTGTTAAATGGTCTATCAAAATATAAAATTCTTAAACAACACTAAAACATAAAATTTCTTTTTAAGTTTACCACCACTAGAAGAAGAAGAATAATTGTAAAGAGGCCCTTCTCTCCAAATTGTTTCACCTATGGATTCTATGACTAAAGATTCTCACTAGAAGTGAGAGAGTATGGAACATCAAGAAAAGTGGTAATGGTTTGTTTGGTCTAGAACCAGTCCACAACATTGGAAGATTAATTAATTTTTAAGATATTGAAAAAGAAAAAAAGAGGAAATGTTCAGCATAATGAATGCGCTTCAGGATCAACCCTTTGTGGTCAACAGCACTCTTTTGAATTACATTAAGGATAACCGTCAAAGTTTAGAGGAAGCTGGTCTTCTTTTGCCTAGTAAACTCGCCCACATTAATATGACAAAAGCTTGTTCTCAATTACGGGAGTCTTACTTCAAGGATGATGGTTTGAAAGAAGTTTGTAAACTAGACTACTTGTTAAGCAAATTTCAGAAGCTGGTGCAGCGTTTTAGGTATGAGGGTTTTGTAATAGCTCTAGCGTCAGCATATGAAAATTATGTGTTGTATCTTCCCTCATTTTTGGATTTCCATGGTGGAATCTACCGTTCTGGTGTCTTACATTTTCATGAGCCTGATTTGTCAATAAGGTTGATCAAATTCTCTAATCCATACAATAATGACGATTGTATTTCAATTCTAGAAAGTTATGACAAAATAAAGTATAGTACGCTACATGAGAATTTTGAAAGTGCAACTGCCTTTAAGTATAGTAAATTCCACTGCAACATTGAAGCTTCTAAGTGGTATGAACATTAAAAAATTCAATGATAGAAGCATTATTCAGCATGCAGCTAAAGCTAGCGAACCATTTCAGGTATTATCTACGGTTCTTTCTGACCAAGAAAATTCTCTTTATTACATTGATGTGTTTAAGCATCCAGTAAGACAGGATGCGTCAGCTAGTGCTTATCAAATGATGAGCTATCTCTTGCTTAACGAAGAGATGGCTAGGCTAACAAATCTTATTCCCAGCAAAGAATTGATAATACTAGATCTGTACATGTCATTGCGCAATGAGTTTCTTGAAATCGTAAAAATACTAACAAAGAAATACTTGAGAATATTTCACAAGAAAGCTGGTCAAAAAAATATTCATGCCTTTGATATATGGAAAGACACAGAACAACATCACTAATGACATTCATGAGCATTTTGAATCATATCTCGATTGGAAAGGTAGCACGAAACTCACACAAATCTGCTGTAATTTTTTTTGCAAAAAATTTCCGGACATTGTGAATTTGATGAGTTTGATTAACACTATTGCTTGGTTTTCTTCCAGTGTTAATAGAAGTGTGTACTTTAGTACTGATTACTTCTATACTATATTGTTGGACCCCTTGGATTTGATGTTAATTTTGATGATAACAAAATATATTGATTGTGTTAATTATGCTAACATTTTGTTTAGTAAAATATTCAAATGTGATTTTGAGCAGTGGACGTAGGCAGGTGTTAGCTGAATCACTATAAAGTTCTGGTGTTTGATTTTTCTCTTCCTTCCTTCATCTTATTAATTTTTAATTTGCCCTTAATTTGTCAAACAACCAATTCACTCTCCCTCATGGTTGTCAAAGGGACTTTCATATACAAATTGGATTAGGGCTACGCCTACGAGAGGTAGATAAACTACAACAGATGGTCAAAATGACTTGTACTACGTAGTACAGGAACACAGCCAAGTGTATGGATTCTGTCCTGATGGAAATTACAGATTAACTACTATTAAGTGTTTTCTAGGATTCAAAAAAAATTAAATTATGTACAACTCCGGGTGTGTTTTTAATCAAAATTCAAAATCCTTTAAAGATAACCCTAAGAATTCAACATTCTGCACATAGAAAGCGTAGTAATCAATCCCAAAGTTTAATCCTAAAAGCATCTGTAATGCAAGTCAGACAATACTTTTAATAGGTGATCAATCTCTTCAATCAATTTTTGGGGCGTGTTACTTGTCCTTGGAAAAATCTAGATCGTTTTAACATGAAACATATGGCCAAGAATAATTTAAATCTTTTGGTTATAGGTGGAAAACTATACTCCAAGAAAATATAGAAAGGTAGTGGGTAAACATAGGCTATTAATGTACTTTTATACTGAGTTTGAGCATTCTAAGAATGTCTTGCGATGATATCATCTGTCTTGAACCTTGTTGTTTTGAGGTATTACTCAAAATGTGCAAGAAACCAACAGACGAAGCCAGCATCTCCTACCTGTTGTGTAATGTTTATTATGTTCCTGATGCTATTATTTGCTTTGTCAGTGTTGAAGAAAGTAATTTTCTTGTATGATATAAATGTTATGCTGTCGATGTTGCTTAACTTTCACTTCTTAGTCTTAACTGATGGTATAAATGGTCATCGCTTGGTAGATGCAACATCATTTTGCACATTAGTTTTTTAGATTATGTTCTTGCCTGGTAAATATTATATAATTTTGCTGATTAATTGATCACAGTACAATTTTCCTCATGGAATAACTTTTTAATTTGAAATGTAACAGGGGACAAGTGATATTGATCAATTAGGAAAGATCTTTCAAGCTTTAGGGACTCCAACACCTTCTCAGTGGCCTGATTTGGTATACCTCCCTGATTATGTGGAATACCAATCTGTTCCTGCACAACCCTGGCGTAAATTATTTCCAATGGCTAGTGATGATGCTCTGGATCTGCTATCAAAGATGTTCACTTATGATCCAAAAGTTAGAATTTCAGTTGAACAGGCATTAGACCACAGGTATGAAGAACATTGCGAATAGGAAATCCACATCATGGTTGCTGTCTGACTTTCATCTAAATTTTCCTCATAGGTACTTCTCATCTGCACCTCTGCCTACAGTGCCATCTAAGCTTCCTAGACCTGCCCCTAAGCGGGAATCTGTCAATCCTAGGGCTTCAGATTTTAATCCGCTGGAGGGACCCACTGTGTTGTCACCTCCAAGGAAGACAAGAAGAGTGATGCCTGAACGAGAAGGATTTGATGGAAATGCACGTCAAGCTGATAAGATTGATGAACATGGTGAAGTCAGACAGGCAGCTGGGAATTACATAGGCAGGAATGAACAGGTGCCAATGTCAATAGATTTATCTGTTTTTGGATCAAGACCTTTGAGCAGACCAACAATTAACAGGTAAAACTATATCAGATAAGCAGTCTATTTATATTCATAATAGTTCTAAAACCTTCTAAATTTCTCAAAACATGTGAAGTGAATCAGATTACGGGCATTGTTAGTGGAACTGAGTTTTATTCTTAGTGTCAGTTCTTTGCATTTTGAAGTCATTAATGTGGCGTTGATGTGTTTCAATTTACCGAGTCTTTATTTTATAAAAATTTCAGGTTTTCAATCAAAATAGGCAAATGCTGCAGTGCTTAGAACTAGTTTTGGGCTGCATGGGAGATTGTATGAACTTGTTAAAAACTTCATCATTGATCATTTCTGGGCATAACAAAATAAAAATTTCCTGAACAGAAAAGATTGAAAATTTTCATGAAGTTAGTCAGACTCTTGGAGAATATAGACCTGTATGTGCAAAGGGACTTTGGGCTGTTATTTCAATTCAATTTTGTTTTTAAAAGGTTGGAAATTTTGATATCAGAAAATGAGGTTCATTGGTGAAATTAACAATCATCTCACCAATCATACAGAGTGATATGAATTAATGTGACAAGTTATATAAGCTTCAAAAGAAAAAAAGAGTGGTTTTGGTTAATTCAAATTTGGAATGCTTCTACGATTATTAATAAATTAAGGACCTATAAATTAATAACCATCTGCAGTCTGTTTTTGTGCTTGAATTAGCTCTTTGATTTTCTTAGTATTTTATTTCCTTATAAATTTCAAGCATATTACATAGCATAAAAACTTATCAAACAATTTAATATTTCACACTTGAGTTGAACTTATTTTCTGCTTTTATTTTTTAAAAATTTTTTAGGAAGCATTTTTTTATGAAGTACATAGAATTTTTCATATTATAATCATATGTTATACTACAATTTCATGAAGTGAATTTTAACTTATCATAATTTGTTTTAAACTTGTTGACAATCTATTATATCTATAGCTTAAGGGGTTAAAACTATTACGAGATTAGATCATAATTAATTTGAAAAGCAATGGAATGTATATGCGCCATAATTGGATTTTAATCATTCAGTTAACAATTAATTGAATATGATACAATATCAATTTTTTTTCACATTTTTACATTTTATAGAAAATAAAGTATATTAAAAAAATGGCTATCAATCCTCTTGGAAGGGGGGTGCTTTTGGGCGGACATATATGATGCATGGCTATTATTAGCTCATGCCGTAGGGTATTAGGTTTAGACTAGCAGTGAGTATTAGTTGGTTGGGACAATATGGAGAAAAACCAAAATAATTGTATTCATTTGGGAGGAAAACTGAACTGAACTAAAAAATGTTAAAAAAGAAAACTAACCGAAATAACCTATACATATATATAGTTATAATTATTAAAATGGACAGAATGAAGAAAATATAAACAGTTGGCTTTTGAAATAAGAAAGAGAAGGAAAAATAAGGGGAAAAAGAGAGGAATCACACTAGGTGTGCCCTTTACCAATTCATAATATTCATAATTCTATTATCAAAATCCTAACGAAATAGCTAAATTATGTAGGCATGTATAGCTACCCAAAGATAAATCCCAATCCAATTAGGATTAGACTCTTAGTACTCCTAAAGAAGAAAATTCCTAATGGAGATTAAAAAAGTCCCAAATTTGAAATTCTATAGCAGAAAAATATGAATAGAAAATTGTTTAACATTTGGAAGAATCACAAGAAAAAAAAAAATAAAGTATTGAAAACTAAGATGAGACAGAGAATATGATTTAGATGCACTTCAATTATTAGAAGATATAATCCAAAATCGTTTGGAATAAAAACAAAAAATTTATATAGCTGACCCCAATTAATTCAATTAATTTTGGGATCAATTAATTTTGGGATCAAGGCTGAGTTGAGTTAAGTTTAGTTTACTGAAAACTAAGATGAAATCAATTAATTCAAAATTTCTCTTCTCTTGATTGCGTTGATGAGTTGTGGTATGGGGTTGCATGGATAAAGCTTCCAAGGCTTAGGTTGCAAGTGGATTTTGTTGGGATTTAGGCCGTTAGGCGCAGCGGGAAATAACAAAAAAAACACAAATTAAGATCTCTATGTTGATTAAAATTGAAGATTAATTAAAAGATCAAGATCTCTACTTTTGTGTTTAGAAACTTTTTCTTCACTTGATCACCAAAGAAGGGTTGTAGCAAACCACTATTTTTCCCACAAGATGAGGAAAGCCCGATTAGTAATCCACGCAAAGATTAAATAACAAGTTTTTAGGAAAGAGGTGCCAAAAATTCTTAGTTGCAAGTCTTAGGATTTTCGGTTTGGATGGAGAATAAATGGTGGCCGAATTCTTTCTTGATTTCCTCTCAATATTTTCGGCCAAGGGATGTGATTTATGACTTAGGATTTATTTAATTATGATCTCATCATATTTATATAGTCTTTAATTAATTAGGTTTTAATCTAACGGTTTAGATTAAAATAATAAGTCTAATGACAATAATGTCATTAATGAAAAGTCAAACACACTCCTTTGACCTTAGACTTATTGATCCTAATATTAACACAATCCATGGTCCTAATTTAATTAAATACATCATATGTAAATAATTAAATTAGATAATTAATTTAATAATATTAAATTATTGCAAAAAAAAAAAAAACTCCATAATTAAATATATGAATTAAATCTCATTTAATCATAATTTAATTTTTTTTTTACTTATTGTTTGAAACACTTCTATGCGTGTGACCTAATAGATTCCCTAATTAAATGGCAACTTAAGTCCTTAATTATTTCGTTAAATTAATTTAGGAAACTCTTAAATGGAATTCCTATTTCCAAAATAGAAAATTTCCATAAAAAATAATCTTTATCCAATAAGGATTATATGAATTAAACTTTTTTAATTCATAATCAATTCTCCAATTAAATTTCTCTAACTTAAGTAGATCATGAGCGGTATCTTGTCACACATCATGACCCCCAAGTAATCAGAAATTACTATTGGTAAACAGAAATCCTAACACATGGACAATATTGTGCTACTAGTCCCTTCAAGCCCCTTTACCAAGTTCAGTTTAATGTATGGACAATGTGTTAACTTCACTAAGCTGGCTACACCACACATATCCCGAATAGTAGTTCCTTGTAATCCGAGTATCATTACTAAAATGATTTCCTTAGAGACCATCTCTAAGTACTATCCACTTTGGCCAAAGATTTCCAGTAATGTTCTCACACAAGAGATCTTAGGTAAAATACTCCTTCTAACAGGAGTTATGATATCCTTTGTTGACTACTTAAATATCTACGAGTGTGTCAAACTACACTCAATGCCCACCCTTTAAGCAGACCCTTTGGAAGAGCTAGGCATGGAATTAAAGTATAGCATATTCACTCTATATCACTCTTAAGTATCTCAAGTTTAAGTACATTTGTACATTTCCATGCAGAGATATGTCATTAACATTGTTTAGATTTTCATATGACTATCTCATGCGATCACTCCGATGTACTTACTGCTCCTAGTAAGCATTCACATGCTATACTCAAACATTCCAATGTCAGCATCTTTATGAGATTAAATGATTTGATCAAATCAAATAGTATACGCATGTGCTAATCTTTCCGAATCAATAATGTCTATTCTCATTGATTCTATGATTAGGAAAATTTAGGTTAAAACATAATTGCACATGATAAACATCTCACTATCATGATCTCATCATGAATGCCTCCATGCTATATTTATACCATGAACTTTATTAAACAGTTATACAATATTACTCTAAATAATAATAAGTACTGATTAATAAATAATGCATTTTTATTAATATATTTCTAAAAATATCATTACAATTAATTGTCTTTAGAGCACTTACACTAACAGATTTTTCATTAAAATTTAAAAATCAAATCCAAAATCTAAAAATTAATGCCATTAAATATTTGATATTTATGTAATGAAGACTTATGACAGATTTTTAAGAGAAGTTTTATGGTGGGTGTTAGAATATAAATGGATATCGATTAAGTACATACAATTATTGAAAAATTTGTATGAAGAAGGGACTATTAGTGTGTGCACAATTGAAGGAAACTCATAAGACTTTCGTATCTCAGTTGAGTTGCATTAAGGATCCGCAGTAAGCCCTTATCTCGTTGTTTTGGTTATGGATGAATTAACAAAACACATATAAGAGGAAATCTTTTGGTGTTTGATGTCTGCAAATGATATTGTGCTGGTTAATGAGATACATGAGGGAGTTAATAGAAAGTTAGAGTTATGAAAGAGTACTTGAGAGTTCAAGAGTTTTAGGTTAAGTAAAATCAAGACGGAATAATACATTACAAGTTTAGTGAAAGTTGAAGTAGGGATAATGAATTAAATTGGATGGAGAGACATTGTCTCAAATTGCCCATTTAAATGTTTAGGCTCAATCCTCTAATGAGATAGAGGTTGTGGAGGATGCTAGCCATAGGATAAAAGCTTAGTGCCTAAAATGGAGACTTGTTACGAGAGTTCTATGTGATATCAAAATTCTCAATAAATTAAAAGGAAAATTCTACTATACGCTATTCGATCGACCATGTTATATGGTAGTGAGTGTTGCACAATGAGTGATAACATGCATTGAAAATGAGTGTTGACAAGATGAGTGCTGTTGAGATGAATGTGTAATCATATTAGAATAGATAAGATTCATAATGAAAGCAATAGAAATAAAGTGAGAACACATCGATTGAGGATAAGATTAGAGAATGAAAATTAAGACGGTTTAGACACATAAAGTAGAGATATAAGGAGACTTTGGTTTAGAAAATTGTACACATTGTGATAGAGGAGAGAAAGAAAAAGTAATAAGTATGATTTAAAAGCATTATAATTATTAGAAGATATCGCTCAAAACATTTAGAGTGAGAACAAATAATCTATGTAGCCGGACTCCAATTATTTTTGGAATTAAGACTAAGTTGAGTTGAATATGTAATGAATGGTTAAAATTGTAGAGTAAGATAGCTTTTGGAGTAACCTATTAAACAAAAGAGAGATTTAAAATTTTGTATAGGATCATTGGATTTCTATAAAGTATAATTACTAGTGATGAATTATAAAAAGTTAAACATCCATTTTTACTTGAACATATAGAAATTAAGTGGGTTTGAGCAAATTCAGGTATGTGGATTGTGGATAGTAGTCATTGAATTTAGGGCAGGTCTTGAGTAGTAGGGTTGTTAAATGGGTTTGTGTACAGTCAGATGAGTTTTTATTGGTACGCCATCCGCTTATAGTGCTGTTTAAGATTTTTTTTTCTCCTCCAATTATTTTTTCTTGTCTTTACTCTTTCTATCTTGTGCTGTAGGGATTGATATTCTTGATTCTTATTTTCCCTCTCCTGCAGTGCTGACAGATCCCATCTAAAGAGGAAACTAGATCTTGAATTCCAGCAGCCCGAATAGAATTCATTAAAATAATTAACTTTTGCTGGATTTGGCAATTGTTTCCGAGGCTGTACCAATCCAGGACTTGCATTTATGAGGTAATTAATGACTTTTGAGTTTGTTGTAATTACGCCGGCAATGTTTCGCATTTCTTATATTGGCAAGCGAGAGCCCTTTTCCTAGCTAATTTCTCCTATTTTATTTACAAGGAAGATTTCCATTTTTCACATGGTTTGTGTTGTGTGGCACAAGCATGGGAACATTGAATATTTCCGGGGAAATATTGACCCCTTGTTTCATTCATTTTAAGAGAATTTGGTAATAGTCCAGTATTAGTAAAACTTTTTGACACACCCTTGCAATATTTTATGCTTGACAGTGGGTGAATGTGGTAGGGTGTGCTGTAGTTCTGACTTGTTATGTAAATCACGTTTATCATTTGTTTCTGTTTAGTTGACCTAGAAGAGCGAAATTGAAAAGCTTTCCGATTATTATTATTATTATTATTATTTTTGTTCTCATGGAGTCTGCCATTCAACTATGAATTGCTCTTTCTAATCATGTAGTTGCAGGACTTATATCTATCTTTCCATTTTCTGATAAATCAAAATTATCACATTTTCGTGTCTTATTTGCTGCATGTAATGAAATCAATTATTTAACATCTTAGGGTGAAGTAATTTTCTTTAATTGATTTGTAAATTTGTGTAGGATATGAAGTGCATGGCTGCGGGCAAATTTTGTGATAAATGATAAATAAGTTCAATGACTCGAATGATTTTTCTTAAAGATTATCATATTATAATCGTTGAGAGGAAGAACTAAAGTGCATCAATGAGATGATTATTCATGTGAAATGGAAAAGATGTGAAACATTTGTGTTCTCTTTTCCAGTAGTGACTGAGTAGAACTTGCATTTATCTTTTCATTTTCACCTATGACTAAGTATTTTATGAAGTCTCCTTTGTTCCATATTCTTCTTTTATCTACTCAAATTTTGCCAAAATTTTCAATTATTATAGATAAAGTATTTCAAGTTGCTAACATATTTTGGATATATTTCAAGTTAATATCATTTTAGGTTTAACAAGGGTAAGAAGCTGCATCAATTCTCAAAATTTCAAGCCTGCTCTCACATAAACCCAAAAGAATAAAAAAAAATTAATTCAAAATCCAAGTGAATTGGTGATTTATAGAGATGTTTTTTTTTTTTATGTTTTTTTTTTTTAAGTGTTTTAATAATTAATATTTTTATATAAATGATATGACGTGAGAATAAAAGGTGGGACACAGTTAACAGAGAGCATTCGGACTGCTTCACAGTAGTTAGCTCTTCTTTGGTTTCACTTCCCTTTATAGAGAATTCGGACTGCTTCACAGTAGTTAGCTCTTCTTTGGTTTCACTTCCCTTTATAGAGAGCTAACTTTGTCCTTTAAGCTTCTAAACAGACTCAAATATTCAAGGATAAAATACTATTTCATTTATAAGGTTTAGTGAAATTAATATTTGGATTTTTATATTTAAGAAAGCAGTTATTGGGTTTTTAATGTTTGATTTCGTCATAATAATTGATCCTTTTATTTATTTGGTTATTAAATATCATTAAAAATATGAAAATATCTCTAATTTTTTTATCAAATTGTATTTTTCATATTATTTAATTAAAATATAATTTAATTTTTTTTTATT
This sequence comes from Aleurites moluccanus, assembly GCA_948193065.1. Lineage (NCBI taxonomy): Eukaryota > Viridiplantae > Streptophyta > Magnoliopsida > Malpighiales > Euphorbiaceae > Aleurites > Aleurites moluccanus. Next base: position 9,697 of record CANXYC011108240.1, on the reverse strand, counting down.
TTTTTTCAAACTCAAATATTTATTTATCCGTATAATTTTACTAATCACAACATCCAAATATAAATTTTATTTCCTCTAATTTTAACAAATCTAAAATTTACATAATTAATTAACTTATTAATTAAGCATGAAAAAAAAAAGAAAAAGAAAAAATATAATAATATAAAGAAAAAATAAGAAAATATATGAATATGAATTTTTTACAAAAGAAAATGGAAAGAAAAATGAAAGAAAATAGAAAGAAAATGAAGGAAAAAAAAATATAAAGGTTGAAAATGAGTGTATTTTAGGAAAATAATTTATTTTAATTTATTTTTTATTTAATTTTTAATTTTTTTAATATAAAATTAAAAAAAAAACGACGAAACGAAATTAAATATGAGGGACTCAATAACTACTTTTTAAAAATATATAAATATAAATGTTAATTTTGTTAAATTTCATTGACTAAATAGTATTTTATCCATATTCTAAACTTCAAATCAAATATATATATATATATATATATATATATATATTAAGCCTAAAGCATTCATAATATTTGCATAATTGAATGACACATCATCCAAATTGGGGATTTGGATTCAATTGATTTCAAATGACTTAATTATTATTTAATAATCTAATTAATTAAGAGTTCAATTTAAATACATATAATGATCCCTTCATTCCAAAATTACTAATTTTAGTTATTTTTTTTTTTATCATTGAATAAAAATATAAAAATCAAATTGTTTTTATCTTATGATTTAAGCACACTTAATCTATTATTAGTGTGAATTTAATATTAAAAAAACTTAATTATATTAATGCGGTACAAGTTAACTATAAATATGATATATTATCACCATAAATGTATTTATGACTTGAATGATGCATTAAGGTTCCAATTGAAATAAGAAATTAAAATTATTCCAATACATAGGTTTCAATATTGTCAATTGAATGAATGAATAATGATTTTACAGTTGAATTACAGAGACTGGTTTTCCCATAGTTATGTCACTACATATTAAATAAGAAAGAGAATCCGAATTATTTAATTATATGTTGTTAAAACCAACAATTAGCATTAAGTATATACTTATAGTGTTACTAAAATATCAATATTTATGATATAATTTTATCAAATATTTATAATAATATTATAAAAAAATATTAATCTTGGGATTCTGCATATGATATTGAAGTGTTACTAATTCTTACTAACATCAAAATTTTTACTTTCAACAGCTATGTTTATATCTTTTATATATTGATGTTAGAAATTTTATATCAGGATCTTGGATATGCACAGCTAGCAAAACTTAAGCCTCAATATGGATTATATAAGTAAACTATATATGACTTGTTCATACTCATAAGAATCACACAGAGAGAGAAAAAAAATATACTTGATTGAAAACACAAACTCATCCAATGCAATTTTGAAACGCATCTCCCAACTCATATATCAAAAACTCTCTCGAGCAATCTAACAAAATCATAAATGATTCTCCAATAACATTATTTATAAACACACAGAATGCAAGATATCAGCATCAATATAATAACAATCCAGTATGCCTCCAATCTGGCAAATAAGAGCAGTCCTTTTTTATGTTGTACCTGCAAGAGACTACTTTAGGTATGATCTAAGTTCTGCAGGAAGAACCCTAGCTCAACCATGTAATAATAATAAAATTACACAATATTCATACCATTTTCAAATATAATTGAAGCATTAAAAACTCGACTAAAAAAGCTTGCAAATTCTGAATAAAACCCAGTTGCTATTAATTGTCAATTACCATCATAAACTAGCATATGTCTAGAAATAACAACAAAAGAAACCAACAATGGACTCTGAGAAAAATTTTAAATTTGCTCCAACCCCAGCAAAATACATAAAAAACATATCCATAAAATAGCATTCAGAAAAGAGAAGTGCCCTTCCCCTTCTTGTCTCCACCGATTTCGAAATGCTTACATCTCTGCAAAATAATGAAAAACAGGCAACATTAGCAAAACAAGTGATATGGTTTCTCAAGGAAAAAAAATTTAAATCAAGCAGACACTCTCTTTTTTCCTGAAAGACATACCTTAATAGGATGCTGAGACACATGCTTGCAACCTTGGCACTGCAACCTCAGAACAATCTTCTTAGTAGTTTTGGCCTGTTCAAAAATCAGAAAAAGAATTGATCATCAGAATCAATCAATCATGTACAGACGGTAATAAGTTGCGGGTGTTGGATATTGAAAGTACCTTCTTGTGGAAAACAGGCTTTGTCTGCCCTCCATAACCAGACTGTTTGCGATCGTATCTCCTTTTCCCTTGAGCAGCAAGGCTATCCTTCCCTTTCTTGTATTGTGTGACCTTATGCAAAGTGTGCTTTCTGCACTCCTTGCTCTTGCAGTATGTTTTCTTTGTCTTGGGAACGTTCACCTATTAAAATATAAATTTAAAAAACAAAAATCTAAGCCATATATGTAATAGCAAAGAGATGAAAGTACTAATAAATCAATAAAAACATTATTTCACTCTTCTATTTTTCCTAAAAAAATTGATGAGCAGAAACAAATGTAAAGGACAGCAGAAAATACAAAATTGGAATAACTTAATTCACAACCACACAACAAACACTATATATATAAACAAGAAATTTTAAAAAATATATATTATTATTAGATTTTCCAGACCTATTCACTTAATCCAAAGAACTATAACCCATATACCATTAAAATCTAAAGAACTCACTTTCGTTTCAAGTTCACTCAGGATTCAAGAATCTATTTTGCAGTTAATTTCCTAATTAACAACGAAAAACCAGTAATCCCAAATGAACAAGGCATCAAAAATTTACTTCAGATTCAAGAACCGATTCATGGGTAGGAGAAAAAAAAAAACAGAAAATGAAGGCAATAAATTGCAAGATTTGAAAAGTAATTTTTAGCAATAACATAATCCAATAAATTATTTAAGAAAATAGAGATAAAAATGGAGATTGGCAGCTCACCATGATGTTCTCCAAAAACCCTAGATTGCCTGCAGGTGAAGAGAAGGAGCTGCTAAGATTTAGTCAGAGCTCAAACATTTTATGTGAACTACTATTAAGGCTAGGGTTTCTGTTACGTTTTTCTTGCAGTTGGGCCTGGTATAAAGCCAATTTATTTGGGCCTTTATTTTATTTGTAGCAGTAGTAAATCAATATAGCTGTTGCAAATAAGTGTAGAATATTTGAATGTTGAAATTAAAATTATATTATAAAATGATGAATAAAGATATTATTTTATAAATAATAAATTATTAATTATAAATAATTAATAATTTTAATGTCATAAAATATATAAATAAAAATAACTACACATTTTAATTTAATTTATATTTTAATATATATAAATATTAAAATCTTTAAGAATTAAAATAAAGATATATATAAATTTTTAATTAATAGTAAATATTTTCGTAATTATTATTATTTTTTTTTTTTTGTAAAAATTAACTTTTGAGTTTAAAAATTAAAAATTTTAATTTTTGATTTAAAATTTGACTTTTAATTATAAATTTCAAAAGACAATAGTTGGAAAAAATAGTTGTTAATATGTAATTTTTTTTTTTTGTTAAAGCGCATGTCCATTACTTGTGTGTATAAGCCTTACATTATAGAGTATATATCTTCGATCATCGATTGATTTTTAAACGCAAAACTTCATAATAATTTTATAAAATTTTTACATAATTTTTTTTCCAACTTTGACGATTGAGCTTCTCCAATAGCATCTTCTAGAACAAATTGAGCTTCTCAAACTTTGTTTTGGAGCTTGCTCTTCAGGTTCTAAGCTTAACAAAGTGACAGTTGTTTAAAGGGACTTGACTATTTTGTCCCTGTGTCTCAGTTGTGAACAGTTTGTTAAATGGTTGTTTGAATACTTTGCCCCTGCATTTCAAAGCAAAAGAGTTGCTTACAAGGTTTCCCTTAAATGATGAGAGATGGAGAGTAGACTTGCAAAGCAAACAGCAAAAGAAATAGTAATACTACCATCATCCATCCATTAAAAAACAAAGCAATGGCAGTGGCAAAAAGAAATTGCAACTCTGTCATTCACAATCTTTGTATACAATGATGAGAAATTATTCGGTAGGACAAGAGTATGTTTTACAATAATAAGTAGATAACAACTATTTGTAAATTACCCTCAATTTAAAATGCATTTAATGCATACATACCCTAGAATAGTAAAATTATAACAACAGTTGAACAATACCATATAAAACATATACCAAACTGCCAAACTTATTTTCAAAATATCACAAGGCCCATCCTCTTGTGCTGGTAATGCTTTAAACATGTTTCTCTTGCCACGGTTAAGTCACCAAGGCAATTCCCAATTGATTGCTATTTAAAATGCCAATATCTCCACATCAAACTTGTAATTGAATGTATCTATAAACTGGTCGCAACAACCCAAAATCAGGATCCAATTGAAATGTATCTATAAAACCTGCGTGTGCCAGCAACTTGTGTGAACATAACATACAAAAGTGGCTTGGAATTATTTATATCTACAATACACATTTGGCATCTAAAGAAAACATTATCCCATAACTTCATACAACTTTATAATATGCCATTGTTCTGGACCCAAATTACAAATATGGGGAAAATCAAAACAAGGTATATCATCACAGGTATTCTGAAAAACTAACAGCTTCAAGGCATTCTGACATAGACATGCTTCTTTTAAAAAATGACAGAAAAAACGTAATGCCTTTCCAAAGATATGTCACAAGCTGAAGTGTTTAGATAGCAATTTCAATATTGCATTGAAACCGGTACGCGCTTCAACCACCTAATCAGGCCTTCTATCAATTTGTCAGCTCTATTGTTTCTACACACCGTCATTTTTATTTCTAAAAATACCCTCTTCAAATATATATGTGTATAAATAAATGTCTTCTATTAAGAAAAAATTGGGAATAAATAAAAGAATTGAGAAAAATAATAATTAATCACCTTTAATCTTGTTATCCTTTTTTTAATATACATTGGTATTGAGATGTTATAATTTATTGTTGGACAACACACTTCAAAAAATATTTATTCACCTCCTTCAGTTCATTAAAGAAAAGTATAAACAACTTTCAGTTCATCAGCCAATTGAAAATAAATTGCAAATGGATAATGTAGTTTAGGATTTATGAAAACATATTTCAAAAATAATATAGTACCAAATTTCCTAAACTGAAGAAATAACCATCAATGGCCTTTGATGGCATTTTCTAACAAAAATGTCACCTTTTCATCAGGTAACTACTCAAGTACATAATCAATAGTATATTTCAAAAACTTGCGTACTCCTTTACTAGCAGAAGAATCTAACTCTTATTTGCTTATTCTCAACAAGATATGCAATAAAAACTATAGAATTTTCCATATACTCCAAAAAATTCTTATGATTTACATAATTACATTCATCGCTTTCAGGCAGCTTACACAAAGAACATCCTGCTCAACACAGACATACATAAAACTAAGTGCATACATGCAATGAGAACAAAAAGATTATAGTAAAACATGTTGGACAAAATAAATAAAATTGTACTATTCTAGTGCATAGATTGAATTAGAAGATCTCGTTTATGAAAACCAATGCAACCATATCAACTCTGAGAAAGTAAGGTGACCAAAAAAATGGTTCACATAAATTTAATATTTGCTTCTTGCAGGCAAGTAATGAAATTCAAATGGAAATTCCAAGGTAAATCTAAAAGGTAATTGATAACAATACTCTAGTTGGCAAGCTCTAATGTTTGAGAGCTAACATGGCAGAAGAACATAGGGAATTCTAGGAGATGTTTGCTCTAAACTAAAGCTTCCAGTATTAATCTTGACTTTTAAAAGTTAGCCATTTTAATATGAGAAGGAACTGTATTGCCTTTTTTTATTGGCCTAGCAGCAAATAGCATAACAAATCCTGCCCCCAATTTGATGGAAGCTTATCTCAATTGAGTAGTTGACTTGGATGATGAAATATATAGAAGAACTAATATTTCTCAAAAGGTTCCAGTAATTCTTTTGATAAAGAGAAACATATCAAACTTCAAAGCATACACCTTCCACTAGGATCGCATAGTCCAAAGGGCAATGAATATCTAAACTGAGCCCAATGCTTCCTTATGAAAGCCCAAATAGCCTTCATTTACTTGAAGAGTTTTGTCACATGCTAACTTCATGGCAATGAAAACTATCTACTTAGTCGTCTCTCAAGAAGTGATACCTGTAAAAGAAAATTTTAAGCCATGGAAAACTTGGATGCACCTCCATTAGTGAAAGACCTCAAGCAAAATCCATAATCCTTAGAGAAGCTTTACATAAGGTCATAATTTTTATTTTGAAAATAAAGTTTGAAAATATAAATTTTTGCAAGCTTTATCATTTTTCTGTGGTCAGATGTCACACAAGTTGAATGCCGATGAATCTTTTTTCTCATGTATACTGCCTGAGAATCCTAATGAGCATACTAGAGACTTCCATATCTTTTTTCTTTTTTTCCATTCTCAGTTTATTCTAACTAAAATTTTCATTTCCTTATGAATACAGGTGCTTCTATACAATTTGGGTTTTAGAATTCAGATCTCTGAAACAAAAAAAAAATTCTTCTTAAATCAATCTAATTAAGAAGAGTGAAAACTTATGTGAACAGAACTCGGCAATATAGACCATATGTTAAAAAATATAGATGGTTATTTCCAAATCAAATGTTTAGCACTCATCATGTTGTCCAGTAGTAGCTCAAAAGAAGATTCAAATCCTATTAAAAGAACTTCAAATAAAAGGCTGAGCTAACATAATAATGACCCCAAGAATAAGCTATCAAGCATTAGTATAGGCACTCACTCGCACATCTAATACAGCAAAAATTTGCATATAACTAACTGAGATTGGGCATAGAATAGAACATCCATTACCTGCCAAGCAAAACCCTCACTTTGAAACCAAAAGAATTTCTGGTTTCTTAGCTTTACTAGGTGTGTTAACATTGGAAGAAACTGCAGCTTCCGCCTTTGCAGCCTCTCGGGCTCTTTTGTCAAGCTGAATGAGACTCCGAGTGGCTAATATGGCCTGTGGAGCCAAATCATGAGACCCCCTTGCATACAACCGCCTGACTGCCACAGATGCTGCATCCTTAACATCTTGGGAATTCAATGGCCCTAACAAACAATGTCCCAAAATCCTCAATAAGGGCTGCAAAACCTCCCAAGGCAGGGGAATTCTCACCCCCTTCGTCTCCGAATCATCTCTGCCTTTTCTTTCCATCCTCAACCTCTCCATTTCAACCACAACATCATCAATTTCATGCCCATTCTCCTTCTCGTCATAACCATTACTTAAATTCCTACTCCTATCCTCCAAAAAATACCCACCATTATTATCATTTCCATTTCCATTTTCAATTTCAATTTCTTTGTCACCATCAAATTTGTTTTTACAAGCGCAATCCTGCCCAGCCCAAAAACCTGCATATTTACACAATTCAACCTTAGACCAACTCGGCATTTGCGATATCTGCTTGAAATAACAATCAAGTGCAACACCAACAATAATCGGCCGCTTTGTCGACTTCACCGCGATCTGGGGTTCCAGAGACGGCGATAAAACCCCAACAGACGGCCGAGATTTATCAAACCCATGTTGATTCTGCTTGTTCCGAGGGGTATGGTAAAGCGATGGCTGTGAAAGATCAGGAATTTGTACGAGAACTGGCTTACCGGCGCGAGATTTCGCCTCAGAAGAGTATATGGCGAGAAGAACAGCCTCGAACCCAGCTAGAGAAGGAGTAGAAATAGAGTCCGACGAGTGGATCCGGGAGAGATACAAACCCAAAAGAAGAGGAAGAAAAGAAAGGACAATAAGACGGAGATGAGGGTCAGAGGAGAGATAAGTCTCGTAAAGCCATTGACAGAGAGGATCAGAGCCAGAACCAGACGTCGGAACAGAGAGAGCAGATGAGAAGAGAATATAGGCGTCTAGAGAAGAAAGGAAAGAAAGGGCGGGGCGATCGGAGTCAGCAAGAGAAGAAAGGGAGAAAGAAGATGATGGATCGGAAGGGAGAAGAGAATGAAGGGAGAGAATGCGAGCACGAGCTTTGGAAATGGATTCCCACCAGGATTGCATCGGGTCAGTAGTAGTGGTGGTAGTGGAGGTGGCAGTAGGGTGGGGAGTGGAGGAGGTGGAGGAGGAAGGAGAGTAATTGTCGTTCAAGTCCATGAGAAACGGTGGTGGTGGAGGAGTTGACTGCGACAGAGTGTTTGGACTAGAAATGGAGAAATGGGTTTTGGACGTTGGATCGGATTGATTAGCTTTTTCCAAACCCAAACCCATTTTTATTTTTTTGTTAAAAACTAATAAAAATAATAGAAATAAATACAATGAATGTTTAGATTTTATATCATTAGTAATAAAATTTTGTCTATTTAAATATTTAAATTATAGAAAATACTAATAGTACTGTTATCTTAATATTTTAATATCTATAAAATAATAATTAAATTATATCAAAATTAATAAAATTATTTTCATGTAATTAAATAAATGAATCCTATGAGTAAAGTAACCCTAAGTTTTTAGGGTTGAGGGGGGCTACTGTGGCTAATTTTAGTCACTTAAAAAATTTTAAAAAATTATAGTTTGATAGTGTTTGATATAATAAATTTATTGATATATTTTCCATTCTAAACAAAAATCATTTGGACTGCTAAAAATATATTGGAAATACGTTAAATCTAGACCGTTAAATATAATATATAAAATTTTTATTATATTTTTAGCAGTCCAAATGATTTTTGTTTAGAATGAAAAATATATCAAAAAATTCATTATATCAAACACTATCAAATTATAATTTTTAAAAATTTTTTAAATGACTAAAATTGGCCACATGAGACAGCAGCTCCCTCAACCCAAGTTTTTATACTAAGGAAAATGCAATAATTGCCTTCCAAAGTTAAGGATTTCTTTCTTTTTTTTTTAATAATAGTTTAAAAATTTCTTTATAAATAAGAACCAAATCAAAATATTAATTTTAAGCTGACATAAATTTTTTTTAAGTGAACAGTTGATTTTAAGCGAGTCGAAAAAATTTTTTATATAAAAAAATAAATTTAAATGAATCCAATAATTTTTTTTTTTTTTTCTTTTTACAAGTTTGAGACTTTTCTTTTGGCAATGGGTCACCACCTGCCTTAGTTCCTATAATTATACATAGAACTATAGAAACACTACTTAGAAAATGACTCATTCACATTGCAAAAATATAATTTTTCTTATAAATTAAACTTCAATATAAATTTAAATTCACAATTAAAAATCTCATATTTTTATTGACATGAAGAAAAATATATTTTCCATGGCATTTATTGGTTGTGGTATATTATACACAAGTCTCATAATCTATAGCCAAAAAATCCACTTTTGTTGTTGAGGAGGAGATGAATTGGCAAAAGAAGGTTGCTTTCTTTGTAAAAAATAAATCTTATACAAGTCCTGCAACTATGGAAGTCTTATTGCATATAATATAAAATAAAAATTTAAATGATTATAATCTTTTATTTATCTTTTTTTTAAGTAATTTTTATTGAGTAAAATTTATAAAATAATAAAAACTATATTTAACCATAATATATATATATATATATATATATATATATATATATA
>CANXYC011108225.1:0-42475 GCA_948193065.1 Aleurites moluccanus | reverse complement strand
CCCAGCTAGCATATATATAGGTTTACACTAGGGTTGAACCAGTTAATGGGCTCTTGCCCATTAGGCCCACTACAAAGGTCCTTTACCTATTAGGATTTATATTAGAACATAAAATAGGGTTATTTAATAAACCCAACAGATCTAACATCACCTCATCAACTGTTCCAGGCCTAAGTCCACTTAAAGAGACTATCTACTGTTTGAAGGGCTTTTTAGACTCATCAGTAATCATAACCAAAGCATCACATTCTTCAAGTTAACTGAATTTAGGATTTAGTGGTGGTAATGGTAGCGAGTAGCAACAATGGTTTTAGGTTTTAGAATTGCTTATAGGTCAGTATAAATACTCACGACTCCATATTCTTCGCGAGGTTTGTTGACATCGTCAAATTCAAAACCGAAGAAGAATCGTCTGGGCAATTTTTTTTTTTTTTTTGTTGCGGCAATAACTTTAGATGAGGGATTTTTAGAGGAGATAGCAATATAGGGTTTACGAGTATGAGAAACAGAGACCGTATAAGGATAAAAAAAGAGGGGCTTTTTGAGGTATTTGAGGCTTAAAATTTAAAGAGAGAGAAGATTTAAAAACGAGGGTGGAGGCTGCCATGGATATGCAGAGGAAGGAGAACAAGAGAGATGATACATTTTCTAAAAATGATTTTCTATAGGTTAATTTAATCATTTTCACTTGGGGAGAACAAGAGAGATGATTCGTTTTCTAAGAACTATTTTCTACAGGTTAATTTAATCATTTCACTTGGGCTTGAGTTAGCAAATAAAAGAAATGGTTAAAATAGATTTAATAAAATAATGCAGTGATTTTTTTATTTTAAAAAATTAAAATAAAAATTATTTTAATTATTTCACTTAAATTTAATTACGAAAATTAAAAATAGACATGACAAATCCAAGGTGGCGCCGGCCGGGGCAACTCCACTAGATATTGCCGAATTGAACATGACAAATTCAAGGTCTTTACGAGGGCCAACTCCAATATTGCAATTTTTTTCTGCTGTAGCATTATCAAAATTCTAATCTTTAACTATTAGTACACTTTCAATAGTAGATAATCATCTTTACTCTCCAAATTTAACATTTTCCTCCACCGTTTCTAATTTTTTTATAGAATTTATGGTTGACAATTTCATTATCATTTAATTCGATATCAATACATGGATCATAAATGAATTGATTCGCTTATAAAAAATTAAAAATTATGATATAAATGAATTGATTTACATAAACACATTATAATTTATTTAATAATATATTTATATGTGAAATATATAATATATGATATATTTAAATTTTTTTAAAGTTATTTAATTTATAATTATAATCTTTTTATTTTAAAATATGTATTTATAATAATTAATTCACATAGATAATATATAAATGTAGATTCATAAGAAATTTTTTAGATTAATTAGATTTAGTTTAATTTTTGTGGTATAAAAATATCTTTATTTTAATTAATACTTTATATCTTAGAATTAAAATCCATTGAATCCCTTTTATTTTAATATATTAATTACATATTAATATTAAATATATTAATATATTAAATTTATAATAAAATAAATATTGATGTTTTATATTTTAATAAGATTTATTTTAATTTATATATTTAAATTGGTTAAACAGATGTATATATATATATATATATATATATATATATGAACACGTATAATAAATATATTCGGATTAGAATTAAAACATTTTAACATAATTAATAAATGGATTGGATTATAGTTAATCATTTTAATGTTATATTAGCATTGTAACACAATATAATTAGAACCACATGACTACTTCTAAAATCTTTTTATTTGATTAAAAAAAAAGAGACAAATTGGCAAACAAGGAAAAAAAAAAGTCAATAATAATGATTAAATTTATATTTTCAATTACTGTTAAAAAAAATATTTAGATTTAACATTATATTGTATTATTTTGTTAGACATTAGTATTATCAAAATTTGTTATGAGAATTTTCTTGCTGAAGTTTGTTAAATTTTAAATGTTTATTGAAATTTTATACAAATAAATGATTTTTTATTGATATCAATAAGATATTTGAGAAAGAAGAAAAAAATCCCACATTATGACATGGCTTATAAGCTTGTCAAACATATATATGGGGAAAAAATTAGATTCCAAGTGATAAAATAGATAAGGAATTGAATAGTTATTTTTATTTTAAGCTTTGGTTGACATTTTGAAATAGTTACTTTATAGTTTGGTTAATTGGCCTAAATGACTATAATACTATTTGTATATATATTTTATTATTTTACTTAAAGTTGAATTGTGTAACTGCCTTTTTTTTTTATATCAAAATTCACTTAAAATAATTAAAACTACCATAAATAAAATAAATTTCAAATTAATGAAATTAATACTTAATATCTTATTATTTGAAAGTACATGCAAATCATAATATGTACTTATAATTTTAATTTTAAAATTCTAATAATTAGAAAAACTCAATTTTCTTAATTTCATGAAAAAAATTTTATTGAGTGAAACACTGAATTGAAATATTATAAAATAAAGGCTCAATGAATAAAAAAATTAAAATTTTATTCTTTTTCATTTTATTCAAAGTTTTTAATTTTATTCTAATTTTAAAATTCAGTTCTAATTGTATTAAGTGAGAGAAATTAATCAAAAGTAAAATAAAAAATAGTATTATATTTTATAATTAAAATAAAATAATAATTTTATATTTTTTATCTTTCCACTTATCCTTCATCACTTTTTTCACCATTTTTTTGGTTTTTTTTTTAATCACTATTTAGGTATTGTTTGGCACAAAAACTTTTTAAAATTAAAATTATATTAAAATTATAATTTAAATTAAATAAATATTTAAAATTATAATTAAAATTTCATAAAATTAGTGGTGGTGGTAAAGCACAACCATTGTCTATAATGATGTTTGTGCAACAACAATGATGATAATAATAAAGCACTCGTTAAAAATGATGATAATAATTATGATAAAATATCAGCAATGTGATTGCCGCTATAGAACAATAGCGATGACGATAATAGTAAAATATTATTATTGTAGAACAACAGCGATGACGATAATAGTAAAATACTATTATTGATAGTAATAACGACGAAGAGGGTGAGATGTTGATGCAATCGATGGTGATGGTTTTGATAACGGTGGAAATGGTGGTGGTGATAGATAAAAGTAGTATTTATGGTAATAAAATTATAATTTTTAAAAATTAAGAAAATAATTATGAAATTAATTTTTTTAATTATATTATAATTTCATAAATTAAGAATAATATTTTAATTTTAATATTAAATGATCGGTTAAATATTAAAATTAAAATTTAACTTTTTAATTTTAATTTTAATTTCAAATTTAATTACAATTGCAATTTCACCGGTTAAATTCGCTAGGTGAGAATTTTTTTATTTAAAAAAGAAATTATGACAACATAATTTCATCATAATGGCTTCATAAGTAAAAGGGCACAAGAAAGAATCTTAGTATGGGGACCACAATCCACAGCAAAAACCCACAGTTTCTTTCAACCTCTCAGCAGTACCAATCATAGGCCTAATTAAAGCGTCGAAGCCACGCAATGACCACAAGCCCTTTGTATATAGGATGCCTGCATAGACCCAGTTTCTACCATAGCCACAAGCGCTACTACCCATTTGTAAAAATGCAATCGTTACAAGAGAAAGCTTCTCAATGGAGCGGAGTTGACCCAGCTGATGCTTTTGCCATTGACAACACCAATTTGTTTCAGAAGCTCAGCCTCCAAACCTTCATCAACCTCTCCACCAATTTCTACAACCGGTAAGGTAACAATATAAATACACTTTTTACTGATTGAATTGGAGTGGGAGCTGAATTCGAGGTACTGGGTTTTGTTTCTGTTTTTTAATGGAAATTTAGGGTTTATGATGACGAGGAAGAATGGTTTAGGTCCATTTTTGCTAATTCGAAGAAAGAAGAAGCTATCCAAAATCAATATGAGTTCTTTGTGCAGAGAATGGGAGGTCCTCCTCTTTATTCCCAGCGGAAAGGCACGTATTCTTCTTTACCGTATTGATTTTAGCTTAGTTTCTTGCTTTTGCTTGAAATTTGTATTCATATATAAGCTATTCAAATTCAAGTTTCATGCTTTACTTAGTTCCTGAAACAAAAACATTTTCGTTAATTAATTGGAGTATTAATGATTTAATCCACATTTTGGCTTCTTTATAATCACAAAATTAATTAGTGACAACTCCCATATGCCAAGGATTTTATCAATTGGAATTGAATGGTAGAAATGATAGAAGGAAGTATCAAGCATGTGGTGTATCCAATATTTTTGGCTGCTATTTTTTGTGATAAATGATACTCCCTCCTTGAGGTACTAATTTCCTTTTTGTTATGTCCCAATTTAATTGTTTTATTTTCTAATACAAACTACATTTTATCTTAACCTTAAAATAATACTCTCAGCGAAAAATATGTTGAAAAATATAAAAATTAATTGAGAGTGAGAGAGTTAAAAAGTTGAAGCTAGATTAAAGTAATAAATAGATTAAAGTAATAAATAAATTAGAAAGGTTAAAATAGATCAAAAACTTTTCTTTAATAATTATGTATTTTGTTTTTAAGACGTTTATTGTGGGACAGACAGAGTAAAATAACAGTAAGTTCTAGTCCAGTGAAGCTGTTCTGGGGGTAAAATCCCTTCTTGAAACTGATATGTTGAATTTGTAATTGAAATGACTACTCGTATGATGATTCCATGTTATTCTGGATTAGTTTCAGAATTATTTTATCCAGGCAGTGGTCTTCAAAAAAATTTTCCAACTTAAACATCACATTAGCTGCAATGTTTACTTATATGACATCCTTTCTAGTGGCCTAATGTATACAGGGACGGTTTCATCTGTTCGTTCCTTTTAAAACATGAATGGTGGAAAATACAATTTATGTCCTGTTCTGTCACAATTTGATATTTGCTTGATAACATGTAAAAGCAGGATGTAATAATCAATTTTGTCTTTGATTTCTTGGCAGGCCATCCTGCGCTGATTGGTCGCCATCGACCATTCCCTGTCACACACCAAGCTGCAGAAAGGTGGTTGTATCACATGCAGAAGGCATTGGAAAGCACCCCAGATATTGACGAAGACTCAAAAATCAAAATGATGAATTTTTTCAGGTACAAATTTCATCAAATTAAATCTTCCTCAATCCTTACATTCATCTGGATAATGTTTATTATTTCTTTGTTCCAAATTAATGAGGATTTTGTGTACATTGTGTTTCTCAGGCACACTGCATTCTTTCTCGTGGCTGGAGATGAGTTGAAGAATCAAAACCAGCAAATTCCATGTAAGCATCAGGGCAACAAATCAACTTAAGTGTAAACTTATAAAAAATAATTCCTCATTTGTCAGTGACAAAAGAATGGGGGACTCTCATTGTTTCTAAACCTGTTAAAGGTCATACTGCTGTTGACTTGATCACAATACTTATAGGAGTAAAATCTTGAAATTTCCTAGTTATTTTTATTTATGTTCTGATGCAAAATATTGCCTGGACATGAACTACCCATATTTGCTTTATTTGCTTCTTAGCTTTAAATCCCTGAACTGGCTGCAATTTACTTAAGATTAAGTCGGATGTTGATGTGGATAGAGTCCCTAAAGCATGCATTAAACCAAATTTTGACGGTTTGAAAAATCTCCCAAGTCCTGAGCTTCTCCTTTTTCAGTGCAGAGATTTGTTATATGGATTAACTGTTATAGTTATTTGTTGGGAACTTTGTGCAAAATTCTACTTTATATCAGTTGATTTACAGTGTGAATACAAAAAATCTAACGTATTACATGTATGCATGGTTTCTTAAACTTGCACTTTCCAATTGTAAACTTCAGAGCTTGCAAAACTTGTGAATAGATGATGTACAAGTTATCATTAGGCTTCATGAATTGCTTATCCATTAGCTTTAATGGAGTTGGATTAGATGAAGTAAATTGTGGCAATAGAATGAAGATAACCAAGTCTGCAACTGCAATTCATTTGCTTTGTTTTCTTCTTGCATCCATCTTTAGAGCATGCGAAGAACTGAAAACATGGTGCATATTGTGTGAATTACCATGGTAACTTGTTTTCCTGCACCTATAAAGATAAGATGGCTATGAGAAATATACCAGTTACAGTTTGTGACATTGTAGCCTCTGCATGTTTCAACTGTAATATTGTTCCGTTTCATTTACATCTTCATCTAGCAGTTGGAATAATGAAACCACAAGGCAACTGTATTGACATTGTCAATAGCTAGCTTTAGAGCAATAATAGATCTTGTATTTGATTTAGAACCTTGATATCTTGCACATAACATCCACGAGCTTGTACCTTTTTTTTTAAAAAAAAACGGATGTCATACTTTTGCAGTATACAACAGATCACTATGAGCCATGAATGAAAAGTATTAAAATTATTCAATATCCATCACAATAAAAGTTCATTTATAAGCTTAGATATAGATAAAGAAAATATTATTATTCACATAGATAAATTAAACTATTCAATATCCAACTTGAAATGATCTCGTCGCAGTCATTGGATACAAGAAGGTATTGCTTCTACAACTATGAGTTCGAACTCCAGCTTCTTTTTTTACAGAGCAAATGCTTATCATTATTGCTAGCCCAACAAAATAATTTCACCTACATATAATTTTGAATGTAATAAGAATGGAGGGTTTTAAAGCTTTTTATCATGTTCGTGTCGATTGCACGGCTCCTAAGTGATGAAAGAAAGAAGTCGAGTTTGTCTTTTTTATTATTACTTTCCTCATGCATGTATAAGACTAAATCTATTCCATTTTTTTAAAAAAATTAATAATCCTTAACTTTCCGATGAATTTTTAGCAGTGGTTATGAATCACCGATTAGGGCCGTATTAGGCAGCGTGAGCAGCCACATAATTAGGAATAGCAATGGGTTGGAATTTCCAAACTTGATCCATTTAAAAATTATAAAATTATAAATATATATATTTATTTTTTACATATTTATATAATATAATTTATATTTTATATAAAAATAATTATAAATTAAACATAAATAAAATATTAAAAAAGATTAATTGTTATTTTTTCTTTGTAAAATAATTTAATACACTAAATCCCTTTCACATTTTAAAAATATATTAATTTTTCTTTGATAATTGTTCCATTATACTAGTACATTATTTAATTTAATTTTGTTATTAGTCAACTTTAAAATAGTGAATAAGAGTTATAAAAAGACAGAAATGTCTTTATCATTTATTTTTAATTAATTACATTCTATTTTTACTTTAAAAAATATTTTTTAAGGTTAATTTTTTTTTTAATATTTTTTGACAAATTTGAAAATAAAAAATAAACAAAAAAAATTTTTTTAAAAATTTTTTTATTTTTTATTTTAAAAAATATAAATAAAAAATTTATTTTCATATTTTTGACAAATTTGAAAATAAAAAGTAAAAATATTTATTTAAAAAAATATTTTTTTTATTTTCAATTTTTTTTATTTTTTAAAAAATAAAATAAAAAATATTTTTATTTTTTTATTTTCAACAAATATAAAATATATTGTTTAATCTAAAAAAAAATTTTAAAACAAAAATAAGATTTAATTAATTAAAAATAAAAAATAATGATATTTCTACTTTTTTATTACTTTTGTTGACCATTTTAAGATTTATTAACAATAAAATTTGGAATAATTTAATAGTATATTGTGATATTTATTAGGGAAAGTTAGTATATTTTTAAAAAGTTAGGAGAAATTAATATATTAAATCATTTTACGGGAAAAATCGTAATTAATCATATTAAAATTAATATATATATAATCAGATCGGATTCGGGAAGAGTATTTCCTTTATTGAATCTAATTTGAGTTTAAAATAAAAATATGTTCCACCTCATTTACTAAATAAATCAAATATTATCCGTTTTACTCGGGTGAGATAGCTGATGGGGGAACAGAATTGCCATTCTTGGACATAATCTCATATTATTGCAGGGCCATATTTAGTGTTTTTAAATTATAATTATATAAAATATATTTAAAATTATAAAAAAATTTAGATAAATAGTATATTATTTATACAAAATAACATACATATACATTATATATCAAAAATAGGAAATTGGCTTACTGAATATTAAGATTTTGTTTAAATCACTCTAAATTATAATTATATAAAATATATATAATTACATAAAGTACATATAAAACTAAAAAAAAAAAATAACTACATAAATATAATAAGTTATATATAGATTATATATAAAAAAATATATATTCAAAATAATTTAAAGTCATATTTTAGTGCTAACACTGTAAAGATAGCTACACACACTACTAGATTTATATATATAGCAACATGGTTTAAATAATGGAGAGGGTATGAAAAAAAAAACAAAAAACAAATAGTAACTCTGCAAGATTCTATTTGCTTTTCATCATGTTGTCTTTCACATGGGAATAGTGAAAAGAATCCATTTGTTTTACAAAGTTAACTAAAGAAAAGTTGGAAACACACAACTCCACAATCTATTCTTGCCTTGTGAAGAATTGTGTGATATTGCCCTTTATTAATTAATAACATAGTTTAGATTTACTTCACTATCTCTCAACATAACATATAAATAAAAAAAAAAAAACAAAGAAATTAATAATAGTTCTTTAAATTTGGTTTTGGAGGACTATTTCCTACTTGCCCATATTATGTAATATGTTTTGACTCAAATATTTCAGACCATTCACACTTGTTTGGGGAAAGTACCAATATCCATATGTGCATTATATAGATTGCATCTTTATATAATTAATTAATTAATCTAATCAATCATCATCTAATTACAATCATTAACTCAACCAGAAGTTTAATGCTTCATATGAAAAAAAAGGAACTCAAATTATCATAATCAAGAAAACAAATTAACCAAAAGCAAACCAAAGATATCAAATCAGGGAAAAAGAATGAAAGTGAAAGCAATCAAGAAAGAAACTAAACATACTATTTATATATTGATTAAACTTAATTAATTTGGTTAATTACAGAGATTAAAACTGGCCCAACAAAAAAAAAAAAAAAAGGAAGATTACTCTCCTTTGATCATTCAAACTCCTCGAACAAATCTAAAATCGAACACTAGAATTCTTTTGCAAGATTAATCTTGAAGGATCAGCATATCTAGCAGAGAAAGAACGAGGTAGATTATCTGGTTCAGCCCATCCAGTTCCATGATCAAAATTCTGAGAATACTCTTCTGGATCATAAGAAGAATTGAAAATTTTCTTCTTTTCTCTGAAAACTTTTCTCAAAAACTTACTATACCATTTGGGTTTTGTTGCTTCTTCAATCTTTTGATCATTACCCAGTTGTATAATTTCTCTGTATGAAGAATTCCTCCATTTCTTGAAGCTCATTGCCATAGCAGAGACTAGGGAAGATCACAAACAAGAAAGATTTATAAAAAGAAAGAAAGTCAAGTTCATTTCATTTCAAGACTAAGCTATATAAATATATAAACATATATAATAAAAAAAATAATTAATTAAGTAATTACATGTGACTTAATTATGTTTATAACAGAGAAGTTATCACTGATTAAATGGTTTATGTATTGTTTACGTATGGAAATAGGGTAGTTAATTGGCTGGTTTTCTTTGTGTATAAATTGGCTTTAAGAATTGAATTGGGCTTAATTAGGTAGCTGACGGCATCATGGCAATTATTCTATTTTAATGATTTCATTATTTGAATCAAATGTCAAAGCCATCAGGATAAGAAGACAAGTCTTTATCAAACAATTTCAATTAGGGTGAGTAGGAAGGAGGAAGTATCATTACTTTTTCGTTTGGTATATCTAAAATTCATTGAAAGGAAATTAAGAGAGTTATTAGAATTCAAACCCCTTGTTTCTTGCAATTATTTCACCATTAATATAAATCTTTATAAATTAATATCGTTAAAATTAATAAATTTTTTTAATTAAAAAAATATTAATTTAATTTATTAATTTAAATCGAAATTATAAAAAATTAATATATAATAAAAATTATTAATTTATATAGAGTTCACTGGTAAGAAGTGAATTGTAAAATATAATTTTGAAATTTTTATTCAAAAATTTTGATTGCTTTTTTATTTATTTAATTTTTTTATTAATATAAAATTATGATAAATCAAATTTAAAGACTAATTGTTAAGTAATTTTAATTAAACTAAAATTTATCTCAAATAAAATATAAATAGACTTGAAAATATTTTAACAGTTACAAATCAAGAATTTCCTTAACCATTAAAAATAAATAAATCAACTTTGGTGTATTATAGTAGTAACTACTCGCATTTTCTTTTCTTGATATATAGTCAAATATGAACTATTCATATTAAAACTAAAGCACTCACAAAAGTGCCGACTAATTTAGAAAATTTAATATATATATATATATATAATATTAATAATTTAGAATTTTTAGTATTACTTTTACATTATAAAATATTTATATATTTATAAATATAATAATATATTGATAATAAATAACATTTTAAAAAATATAAGGCAATTTATATATATTTTTAAAAACTTATGAAATATAAATAAAATAGATAAAATTTTAAAATTTAGAGGGCCAATATATATATATATATATTAAAAATATAGAATTTAAAATAAAAATTTTAAAATTTAAGAGTTAATATAATATAATTTTAAAAATATATAAATATAAAAATTAATTTTAAAAATTTTGATGATCATGCACTTTCAAATTTCCATCTAATTTTATTTCTGACTAAATTAGAAATTTAAAAATAAAAAAAATAAAATCTCATGTTTTAATCGGAAATTTAAAAATAAAAAATAAATAAAATCTCATGTTCAAATATCGTAGAAAGTGATAATTATTTAAATTCTGTTCAATATAAATTATAATTTATTTAATAATATATATATATTGACATTATAATTGATATTATATTTAAATGTAGTATATTGATATCTGACCTAAATAAATGGCTATTTAAATGTCAAAGAAGGACCGCCGATAGAAGTCTATTTTTGTGAGCGGCGTGTCCCTAAAAAGTCTACATTTATACGTACAAAATTCTTTATAAATATATAGAATATAATGACTTCCTCACTTTAATTATACTATTTTTTTTTTTATAATTAGGTGTGTTGCACCTAAGTTTTTTATTTTATTGATAATATTTATTTTAATAAAATTATAAATATTTGAAATATTTTTATATAATTTTATTTAAAATAATAAGTCATTTAATTTTTATATTTGTGTAATTTTTATAAATTTTAACTATTATTTATATATTGATAAATTAATTCTTTTCATATTTAGTGATATTTATTTTATATTAACAATTTTTTTTATTAGTGTTTGATCTATATATATATTTTTTTAAATGTATATGCTTTATAATTGAAAAATAATATTAATTTTTAAATTGGTTTATGCACTTTTAATTTTTAATAATTTTTATTTTTATTTTTTAATTTAATAAAAAATAAACTAAAAGAGAGTTGTGAGATTATAATTTCAAATTCCAATTAAATAATATTTTTAATTATTAATTAGAAAGAGATAAAAAGTTAAGTTGGCTCTCTAATTTATACTAAATTATCAATATAGACTTTAAATTTAATTTTTTTCTAAGTTTGATTTGTAATAATTAATTTATTAAATTTGGAAAGTTAAAAAGTTAGATTAATTCAATTTAAATTAATGACTAAATTGACAATTTAATTTAAATTGAAATGTCAATTTAAATTTTTTATTTTAGTATTTTAATTTAGTAATTAATAATAAAATAGTATTTTAATTTTAATTTTAACAAGAATAAAATTGAAATTTTAAATTAAAATCAATCAAATTAAGAATTTAGGATAAAGGTTAAGGAATTATTTTTGACGTTACAATCTTAAGAATTAGTATTACAATATAACTTTTATAAATTAAAATTATTGAGACTCGTAACTTCTATTAATTAAAAGAGATAATTAATAAATTAATAATTTATTAATTAAAAAATATTTAATATTTAATAAATATATATTTAAACAATTAAAACTCATTATATTTTATTAATTTATAATCAATTTAATATAAATTAAATTGACTGATAAAAAAATATAATTAATTGAATATGAATTAATTAAAATGAAAAAAAAAATATATGATTAATTAAATTTAAATTAAATGAATTGAGTAGAAAAATATGTGATGAATTGAATATAAATTAAATGAAGTAAAAAAAATATGAATATAATTATTTAAATTTGAAATAATCTTTAGAGTTATAATAAAGCATCATAGTCTATTATATATACAATGTTGATAAATTATTAATTTATAATATAAATAATTATGTAAAAAATTTAAAAAAATTATTTTATTAATTAAATAAAATTATTAATTTAACTTTTTAACCACATTGATACTGTAAAAAATTATTATATAATAAAAATTATTAATTTATCAAATATTAATTTATAAAATTATATTTTATATATTTTTTATCATTAATTATAACTAACACTTATAGAAACGCACGTCAAATAAAAACTAATTTATAATTAATTGTACTAAGTTTTAAATTAAAAATCACAATTATTAGGATTCCATTAAATACTTAATATGGAGCTTTAATAATTTTACTCCAAAAAATATATAAATAAATCAAAGGATTTATATATTTGTGATTCAAAAATGATTTTCAAACACTTGTATCTTATGGTAATATTTCGAAATCGATTTGTGAAGAATATACATATTAGGAGAGACAACCACAAATTTAAAAATAAAATTTAGTTCTACCGACTATAAAATATAATGAAAATATCTGTGATTAAAACTGAAAAAAGAAGAAGATGATTTTTAAACTAAAATTATCAATGAAAGAAACATAATTAAATCTTAATTAAACATATTCTATATTTAGTTTAAATCATAAACAAATAATATATAACTCATAAAAGGAAAATAGAGATACAATTGAACTTTTAGGTCATGCATAGAATATCCTCTATAAATAATTATAAACTGTTGAAGGAGACATAGAATTACCGCATAAAAATAGAAATTTAATTAATAGTTATCATATATAAATATTATATTAAAGGTTTAATTAATTACATTAATTATAAATATTATAAAATAAATTCATTTTCGTGCTTATTCACACTACGAAACCTCTTCTTTATTTGTGTTTGAAATAAAATCATTCGCAATGTTTGTGTGCATTAGTTAAATTTACTATTGATTAAAAAAATTGTAAGTTATATACGTAAGCGTATATTACTTGTACTCTATTTAGTATTTAAAGTCAAATAACATAACAATTGGTACAAAATGAAACTAAAATTATATATAGAATAATTAATTTAATAATATAATAAAAATAAGATATTGTTGAAATTTATTAATTTAATGGTAAGTTCATGTTTGCTAAATTCTACTCTATTAATAGTGTGATTTCTTCTCGATAAACATAATATTTGAGTTTTAAGGAGGTATTGAGTTGAGTTAAATCTATGAATTTAAATCAAGTGGTGTTTAAATTTAATATTTTGCTTGTCATTCATGTTTTGCAGAGTTTTGAATTATTAATTAAGGACTATAAAATCATCATGCAATATATTAATTAGATTATATATAATTTTGTTAATGGTTAATTACTACGAAATTTTTATATTTTGACTAATTATAATAAAAATTTATATTTTTAAAATTATATTAAAAAGTTCATATATTTAAATTATGTTAAATCACGTGATCTTTCAGTATAATTTTACCTTATTTTTCATTAGTCAATTATTTAAAAATTAACTTTTAATTAAAATATTTATTAAAATATCTAAAATACCCCTATTCTTTATCACCCAAAAATCTTCTTCTTCATTTCAAAATCAAAATCAAAATCAAAATCAAAATCTTTCTATCTCAAACTTTACAAATTTATTCCCTTCTTCTGTCATATTCCGATTCAGTAAACCAACACGCTAATATCACTACATTTCATCAAATAAATAAATAAGAACAAAAAATAATGGAAGTCAAAGCCTATGGTAGAAGGAAAAGTATACATAAAGAGAAAATTTACCGTGAAAATATAAGGAAAAAAAATAGTGAAAAAAAAAAAGCATAGAGAGAGAGAAAGAAAAGGTTGGGATTTACCCTGATTATCATGGAATTATAATCAACCATTTTGTGGCGAAGTCTTTACTATAAGAAGCTATGACCTTCTCACAGTTTGATTTTTAATTTTTTGCTAGACAATAGTGATTTTTTGTGCAATTTGACAATTTGGTATTAATTTTGTCGACAAGATCGGTAGCAGTGGAATTGTTTGATAGTGGTGGCGATTACTCCAAGGTCGATAGCAGTGGCAGTCGAGGGCGTGGTGCTGGAGCCAACAAGTGCCTGTCTTCCTTTGAGCCAACAGTGGGTCCAGCGAAGACGTGCAATACTGTTGGGCTATCAGCGAAGACCATCAATTTGTTGATTTTGAAATTAAAACCCAATATTTGAGTATATACCAGTTCTATTTACCCATGGATTTCGATTTGTGATTTCATGATTTATATTTGCTAATATCGTCAACTTTCTCTGCTGATTAATTTGTTAATTTGCTTTCAGCTTGCTATTTGTAAATAATTTTGCTTATTAGAGTTTTTATGTGTTGGGGCTATCAATGTGGATGATGTGAAGGTTTTCTTCCAGGCAATGGAGTAGGAAAAACAGAGGAAGAAGACAGAATGCGGTTGAGATTTTTAGTTAGGATTTTGATTTGGGGTTTTAATTTGTTGATTTAATTTTGATTTGTTGCGGTAGTGCGATGGTGAAGATGGTGGTGGTGGCGTGGTGTAAGTGAAAATGAGAATTTAGCGTGATTGAATGAAATTATTCGAGTGGAAATTATATTGAAAATAAGAAATATTATAAATTTTTTATATAAATTTAACGAATTTTTTAATATAAAAATTTTAAATTTTAACAGAATTAAAATATATAAATTTTTTAATATAATTTTAAAAATATATAAATTTTTTAATATAATTAAAAATATTACAGTAATTAAATCTTTTATTAAAAAAACAGCTAACTAGTTTGCTCATTTGTTGGCTAGGTATGCTTCTGAGGTAGAGAATTCTATGGTTTGACTTTATGACCAATCAAATTTCTTATTGAATGTAATAACTTTTGGTTCTCAGCAATAATATTTCATCTTTCCTTTCAAAAAAAAAAAAAAAAAAACTTGGAATAACTAATAGTTCAATTTGTAGTTTAAAAAAAAATCATAATGCTACACAATTCAATTAAAAATTAAAATCACATCGAAGATAATGAATTATATAATTATTATGCTAATTACAATTCAATTCATAATAATTTTTTTCTCCAATAACGATCTATCTTAATTATAAAATTTACTAACTAATAGAACAATACTTTGTTTCCACCTTGCACACTCATGACTATGAATAATTCACTCACTAAGTAATCAGTATAAGTAATTTATGGGGTATTTGAATACTCAATTATAACATTTAAATCTCGTTAAAAAATATATGTATCGATAATTTAAAAATTATTAAATATTTAAATAAATATTAATTATTTATTCATTTTTTTAAATCGAAAAAATCTAGTAGTAGGTAGAAATTATAATTGCCGATTAAAATTTTTATCAATTGAAAAAAATATTTTTATTTCAAATCGACAATTATCAATCGCTCGTCCAAACACCCCATTAGTATATAAATAGTATTTATAAGCATAATAAAGTTACAGTTTTCTTCAAATGTAAATTGAATTTCTTTTATTATTTTTATAAGAGTTAATTGAAATCCTAGTATAATAAGTATTTTAATTATTAATTGAAATTTTTATATAATAAATAATTTAATTAATTAAATAAAGGTAACTTAGAGAATAATCATACCTTTAAAGTAAAGCTAAATTTTGCATTATTCAAAAACAAAGAGAAAAATAGTAAAGTCCATCAAAATATAAAATAGTAACATCACATTTATCTTAAATATTAAATTCATAACTTAACTAAAAACTAAATAACCACAATAATATTAACTGATGCAATAAATTTCTGAATTAAAGATATTATAAATAAAAAATATGATGAATATCTCAAACAAATAAGTTATAATATAAAAATCTAAAACTATAGAAAAATCTAATTAAATCCCACTATAATAAAAAAATTTATGCGATAATAATAATAATAATAATAATAAATCTAAGAATTTAAGTTAAAAATTGTTTTTTTTTTTTTTAGATAATAATGCACACATCTATGTATAACTAATAATTAAGGTTTTATATTTTTATACAAAAATAAAAAAAAAAATAAAGTTACGATTATAGTTAATATTGTGGTAGTTAATAATGCAGTGAAAAACTACGTACTTATAACACTAATTATTAAAATACAAAAAATATAAGACGCAATGTATAATACCTAGAAATTATTGAGTTAAAATTTTAGACCTTTTAATTTAAAATCTTGATAAATTATAATAATTTACTAAGAGAATTATTTTTATCGAAGTAAATAAATTATAATTTTTTTTTTGTAATAAGTAGATATATTCGATTATTAATATGTGGAATGGAACGAAAATAATATATATATAGAAAAAATTTAGTGGGATAACGCTAAAAATTAATAATAATATTTGATTAGTAACATCACCAATATTAAATTCATAACTTAACAAGAAAAAAAAAAACTAAATAACCACAATAATATTTGATTAGTGCAATAAATTTTTTAAATTAAAAAAATATGAATATCTCGAACTTGAATAAATTATAATATAAAACTTTGATGTTTATAGGAAATTATAGAAAAATCTAATTAAATCCTACTATAATAAAATTCTCTTGTATAATAGCAATAATAATAATAATAACAACTACATACTTGCAACAAAAACATAAACATGTAATTAACACCTAATTATAGAAAAACTGATATAAAAATTATTGACTTGAAATCTCTTTAATTTTATAGAATTTATAAACTTAAATCTTATAATTCTTAATTTAAAATTTTGATGAATGTCAACAACTTATTAAAAGAATTATTAAATAAATTCTAATTCTGTCAATATGTTAAATGAAATGGATTTAGTATATAGGTAAGAAAAAATTTAGTAAGATAGCTTAAAAATTAATATTCTCTCAGCTCATTTTTCTTTTTTATTCGCTTATTTAAACTTATTTAACTTCTCATATTTAATTCATTTGAGTTTATATTTTAACATACAAAATTTGTGATTGCTCATTCAAATATTAAAGTTTATAGTTTTTTGGGAGTAGTTCACAGATTTGATCTCCTCCATGCAGTGTATCAGTAGTTGCTAGCCCATTTTTGTGATACTTTCTATAAGCTCATTCCTTAATAATTTGTTATCCTCAAAAAGCTTATCTAATGAAGTTAAATAGTCAATTATGTAAAAAAATTCATTTAATAATGAGTTAACTTTTAATATTGATAGATTAAGTAGGGATAGCAGTTTTGAATACTCAATTTCAATATTATAAAATAAATAGGAATAACAATTTTAATTCAACCCATAAATATCGACTCGGTCCAATTCTAATGAAGTGAATAATATTCAATTTATTTAATAAATAAGATGAAACAAAATTTTTATTTTATACCAATAGATTGAATTAAAATAAAAATAATATCCGTTCCGAACTTAATCCGATTATATATATTATATATATTTTTATTTTTTAATATTTTATTTATATAAAATTTATATTTTTTTTAATTTATAATTATTTTTATATAAAATATAAATTATATTATATAAATATTTTAAAAAATATATATATATTTAAAAAACAAAAATATATAAATAAGTATTCCCCATCCGATCGTTGCCATCCTAAAATTAAGATCTATTTTGACAAACTTACTGTATAATTTCCTATAATTCCAAAACATATGATGTTGGAATGGTTCAAAACCCGAACACTTGCTTTATCTTTACTTGTACACATTTAGCACCCACAATCAAACATATATATAAAAAAGAAGACATAGGATTCAATTTCAACTTCTCAATTGATTTTCTTGGTTCCAATACCAAAATTAAGATTAAGGAAGTATTTGGATACCCAACTAACTATAAAATTCAATTGCCATTTAAAAATATACTTGTCAGCATCGGCAATTAGGAAATCTTTGAGTGTTAGGATAAACACCAATTACTCATTTATTTTTTTCAAATCGACAAAATCTAATAGTAAGTAAAAATTACGATTGTCAATTAGAGTTTTTATCCGCTGGAAAAAATATTTTTATTTCAAATCGACAATTGCCAATCATCTATAGATACACCCCCTAAAGAACCAGAGAAATGGAAGTGCATTAGATTAAACACCCAAAGAAAAAAAAAAAAAAAAAAAACTGCATACGCACCAAGTCCCGCTCCAATTCAGCACTATGACGAAGTAATTATACTACCATTTACCCTTCTCCAAGATTATTACTACACATTACAGCTTTATATGCATCACCATTGTGAGGGCTATTTCGAACATAAAAGCAAAAATTTTGACACAAGAAGATATAAAGATTTCTAGCATCGTAGAAAAAAATACAGTTTCATATAAAAGGTAACAGTTGACTAGTGTTTAACTTAAAAAGGAGTAATTTACTAACTGGACATGGCTTACATTGTTAAGCAGGACCACGAGTTGAATTCTGTAACCGAGTAAGGACTCTCAATTTCTCATAAGCATCAGAGCAGGCATGAGCATAGTCTGACATGGCACGGAATAGCTCGGGCAAGCGAATCTTGAGACTTCCTAGTGACTTCTCTCTCACCTGAAGGCAATGTTTTTGGTGAGCTTCTACTTCTTCTTCCAACCTCTTCTTCAAGCTCTCCACCACATATTGCCTCTCTGAGACAAGATCTTTCGTATTTGCATCTGCACCTCTTTCAGCATCTGTTTCATCAGTTGGAGTTCTCTGCTGCATGTACTTCTGATACCATTCTTCAAATGCTTGATTCTTGCGAAGAAACTCCCTCCTAGTTTCCTCACACTTCTCCTTTAGCTTCGTCTCTTCTTCTTGATGTAGCTCAATGGTTTTTATAACAGCAGCAAAGGATGAGATAGCAGATTTGGCCACCTCATCTGGAAGCTTTTCTAGATGGTCATGCCATGTATGGAGGAGGTCTTGGATTGGGGGATTCGGCACTTTAGGTGGGGATGATATTTTCTCTTTCAAGCTGCTTTCGATTGGGATTAGATTCAACTTTAACCAGCTATTAAGAGTTTGAATGTATTGTTTTTGATGTGTCACAAGCTTTTCAAACTGTGAATGCCATTCTTGCACTGCATTATGAAGTTGTTTGGTGCGCTCATGGTGTTGTCTGCTGGTTTCCTTGACAGCATAGCTGACATCAAGGGACTTAAGGTCTGCAGCAATCTTCAGCTGGCTCTCATGATGCACACACATACTTGCCCACATTTTGGCCATCCTGCAGTACAGGTGTGAAATTCATTGCTATGATTAGAATTCCATTACAAGTGTTTTGGGGCTGCACATGTACAGATCAAGAGTTAATTATGCAGACTATTCATATTTTTGTTTTTTGTTCTCCATAATTACACAATCACTTACCAATCACCTGACTAAAGAAAACTGAAATTTAGCATCATCTTTTAAATGATAATAACATCAAATTGTTGAATAATAATGACCAAAAAAATCCAGTATATTGGAGAAAAAGAGCAGGCAATAAGAACACCGGACTGATGTGTTGGTTGCACTAATTCTTTTCAGCGGCACAAACAATATGATGTGACAGAGTAATAGGTGAAATCAAATGAATACATACCACCTTTTACCATCAGCTTTAGCTATTTTGCATCAGAAAGAAAACTCACTAGGTGTAGTTCGCAATTTTGACATTTATACTGCAGGCCCTTGAAAAACAAAATGAATTTAACCCCATCCCCAAATATTAAAAGGAAAATATTAAAATTCAGTTTAAATCTTTCTAGGCTCCCAAATCATAAAGATCTGATAGCAATGCAAGAAAGAAACTGAAACAGCTGTTTCAAATTGGGATTGAGCTCCACATGATATACATATTAAAGATGTTTTTGTGAAGTTCTGGGATTATTAATTCAGCATATAGAAGTGAGAAATGCAGACATTTGACACATACAACCACAAGTACCAACTCACCACATTACAGTTACACAAACAAATTTATGGCCAAGCACATGTCATACACCATGAACAGACATGGGCGTTTTGTTTTGTCAGCTCAAAAACAAAAATAACCACACTCCAAAAAAAAGAAAAAAAAAACTTGTCAGGACATAGGTAAGTCCAGAGAGTTCAACCAACATGGTATAAAAAAAAAATACAATGAAACATATGATGTTTATGAATGAATTGGTGCTAGGAAACCTGCATTGGAATACTCTGATTTCTCAATTGCTTTTCAAAATGAAAACATACCCCTCAACAAGATCGACGAGTTTTGGATACAGCTGCTTGTCACGTATATCATTGACTTCTGAAACAGTCGAGTCCATGGACTGCATGTCAACTATATATCTTGTATGTAGATGACTTACAACTGCTTTTGTTTTTTCCAAGGATTCAGCAGTGGCACCCCGCTTCTTCTGCTTATTTAGCAGAGATACCTTTTTCCTGTACTCAAGCTTCATAAGCTCACCTTGCTATTCAACATGAAGCAAAATTCACTAAGATTTGGTACATGATCATGGTGCCTTTCAAACAATATATAAAAAGAACCGGCTTTGCACCATATTACTTCACCAGAATACATTAACCATCTCTTAATCAAAATATTGAACAAGTATTTTATCCAGACATGTGAAGATGTTGAAGGTTTTCATGCTTAAGATTCTCAAAAGAAGGAAAAACTCTAAATTATAATAAAGGGTCTCTGCTACCTTAAAAAGAATAACTAAAAATCTGTGCTAAAAAAAATTAGTAGTAAAACACAAATTCTCAAAAGAAGGAAAAACTCCAAATTATAATAAAGGGTCTCTGCTACCTTAAAAAGAATAACTAAAAATCTGTGCTAAAAAAAAATTAGCAAGTAAAACGCAAACAGATGACATCAAAATAACTACAATGTACCTTTACTTCATCATAGAGTTTCTTTTCCCATGCTAACAACTTATCCAAAACAGTGGCATGAGTCTCATAATCTTCAGAATCAAGTTCATCCTTGCCACCTTCACCATTTGGTTCACCTCTGAATGACCTATTCCACGTGATGACACGCATAACTTGAGCAGCATGATCAACATATCCTGCAATTAGCAAAAGACAAGATCAATGCAACAAGCCCATATAGGTTAAATCAAACTGAAAGGAAAAAGCATTTTTATAGAAAACCTTTTGAGTTCCTTACAGCAAAATGGAAAAATTTATAATGTTCCTCCCTCATCCTCTGGTAGAAAAGGATTTATCTAGTGTTAAAACCAACTTTCTTGCTTGTGAAAAGGGGAAAGCAAGAGATCAGAAAGGTTCACTACAAAAAGTTTGTACAAAATATTCAAGATACCAAAATAAAAGCCTAGTTGATGTTAAAAAGTAGATACTACAGTTTGCAATAACAAATTCCAAATGTCCATATGTTTAAATATTTAGTAACACAAGAAAGAAAAGCACAAATACTTTGAGCTTCAATTTTTTGCATATTAATAAGAAGCAATAAGAATCAACTGCAACTATGCAAGAAACAAGTAAAAATAAAAAAGAAAAAGAAAAGGCACATGGATCCATCTACGCATCCCTTCAGATTCAAGTAATAAAAGCACTAAAAATTAAAGCCAAGTAAAAAATTGAAACTTGACCAAACCAAAGTTGGGTAAATGTTACCTCTATTGTCTGCAAAATTAGAATGGTAATGTAATCGAGTGGCTTCAAGCATCTTTGAAACTTCTTGGGCGCTCTCCAATGCCTTGAGAAATTGGTCATCAATCTCACTCAAAACCTGCACTAAATTCACACCTGGAACTGGAACCACATTTTCCCTCATCACTCTAAAATCGGGAGGTGCTGTTTTAGAATGCTCAATTTGCCTCTCCTTCTTAGCCTCCTTCTCCTCCTCCTCCTCCACTGCGGCTGCGACTGCTGTTGCAGCAACTAGGTGTTCCTCCGATTTCTCCGGCGTCTTCGGTTCAACCCTATCGATTTCACCGCCGCCGAAATTTTCGATGCCACCAAACCTAACGCCACCACTCTCAGCATTGTCAAAAGCGGTCTCATTTCTATCCGAATCAACTTCAGGTTCTAAAGACGGACCTGGCATATTATCAACCATAAAGAAGTAATCCCAAGCCATGTTCTTGGCCTCCGGCATCGGTGGCACAGCGTTATTTTCCGGTGTCCTTGGCGGGGACTGCGGCGATTCCCCCGGTCCCACCTTACCATTAGGTGGGTCCTGCGACACGCTTAAATCTTTATTTTTATTTCTGTTTTTATTATTAGCATTCCCATTTCGAACTCCGTGATCCCATTCATGTTCCTCTTCTTCCTCCTCCTCGTCTTCCTCTACAATGGCAATGGAATCGATTTCTTCCCCTGGCTTTCGCTGCAGCTTCATTGGGATCTCAGGCATGCTCAACGCACGCTTGATGGGACTGGGAGAGAAATTAGGAAGCGGAGGCGGCGGCGGAAGGTTCTCCATGGACGGAGGAGAAGGAGGAGGAGGCGGCGGCGGTTGGGAAATGGGTTCAAGAGGTGGTTGCTGGAAATGGGGTTCTGGGACTTCACCATGGGCATAATCACTAAGAGCAGCACCAGTGTTCTTGAGAGAGATAGAAAAACCAGAATGGCCAGCTGCGAAAGCATTTCGAGCAACCACGGCCTCCTTCATAAGGATTTTCCTCTCCTTACACCTCACCACCGATTCTTCATTGTCCACTTTAGACTGAGTACAGCCCATAATTTTTTTTTAGTGAACTGTTTAGAAATTTTTAATTTTCAAAGTTCTGGTTTCAACAAAAATGGCGTGAGACTTTGATGAAACGGTTGGTTTAGTGGGTAAGGTTTGGTAGCTTAACAGGCAAAGATTGGTTTCTATTGCTTAAAAGATAAAGATTGGTGAAACGAGGTTTCTATTAGTTTCTGATTAACTTTTTGAGAGGAATAAAGGTTTTGAAGGTTGATAATGCGGTTGGGAGCATGTTACGATAGAGAGAGAGAGAGAGATGAGGAGGAAGATAGAGCCAAGCTAGTACAGAGGGGGGTGTCTGCAGTGTGCAGAGAGCAGCGGGCCATGTTTTTGTTTACTCGCTGAAAGTATGAAATTCTAATGGACTCGCTAGGTTAAGATTATTAGGTGTCTTAGTCGAGAAATTTTAAATTAACGGTCACTTTTTTTGAGGCAAAACCGCGTCGTATTATGTGTGAATGTACCAGCATCACACTGATGGTGTCGGGCCCATGGATGGACAGTATTTCATAGAATAATTCTTTTTGAATTTTATCGCCGTTTAATTTGTACATGCTGATCTAGAAAAAAGACGAGTTTAAACAGTAAAATTAGAAAAATCTACAACAGGGTTCTTTTTTCAAAACTTAAATTACCATCCTCCTCCATTTTATTTATTGTTTCATTTCCATGTAATTTTTTTTATATCTTATATAACCTTTCTTTAAAATGTTTTAATAATAAATATTTTTTAAAAATAATATAATATATAAAATAAAAAATAAATTATTAAATAAAACAAAAAATCCAAACCAAAATTAGACGACTTTCTCACCTCTAAATTTTTTTTAATTAAATTTAATTAAAACTCAAATCATTCTAAAAAATATTAAATTGAAAAAGCTTATTATTTTATTTTTTTTCTATTAAATAAATTTCCATTGAAATTCTAACTCTAATCCTTTTTAAAGAAAAAAAAAAAAAAAAAGTAATTCTTACCCTTTAAATGAAAGATTATTAGTGAATCACATTTCATGATTTCAATTCAACATTTGAAAAGGATAGGCATGTACTAATAATCAGCCTAAATGGCAATTTGCTTTATTTAGACTTGCTAAATCCAATTTCATTCAAAATCTTACTCCATTTCTGAGGCTTCGCAATAACGATAGCCTAAATAGACCAACTAACTAAACCTAAGCAACGACTTTCAGCTGAAAGTGGTTGAAATGCTTGCTGTAAAGACAAACTAGGAATGGATTTATTTATGGGGACCAACAAATCTCATATCGTCTGCTAGTACAAACGTCAAGACCGAATTTACCTCGTGTCTTTAACTGGCCCAGCCTCTCCGGATGAATAGAAGGTCTGTGCTACCATTAATTTTAGAAACTTCTACTTCAAAAATCATGTAGCCCAGGCAAACTAGCGAGAGTATCCATAAAAGAATAAGCATTTAGATACAAAACTCCACCTTGATGATTAGATTTAGCCATATAGATCACACACTTACATTATTCATATCGTAACATCAAGGTGGAACGGAATTGCCCTAAAACTAATCCACAGAATTCCGTGGACGCCTGTTCAGTCAAAAAGTTCCCTTGGTTATACCACAAGTAATTTCAGCCTCAGGTACATTAGCATTTCCTTCTATTTCCGCAAAAGAAATTGCCAAGATGAAGAAGAGAATTCCAAAAACATTAATTTTGTCCCTTTGTCAAATGCCAAAATCCACCATCACAGGCCTTCCGAGCATTGTATTCATGTTCACTTAACTTTGGGCAATCTGAAATACCATTTCCTGACAAAGTTGACAATATTATAAATGCTTCAAGTTATTGGCATTATGCAAGTTATAACTTTTATCTGAAATAATTAATTCCCAAAAAGAGAGAGAGAGAGAGAGTCTGCCTGAAAACATACTAAGGGCTTGTTTGGCATTCCAGGTTCAGAGAAACAACATCTGGAAGCACCCTAAAATGATGACTTTTCACAAAAAGCAAATTTCAATTTTAGTGCCCAAAAAAAACAAAATATTAACTCTAGTTGAAGCTTATCTGTTTAGAGCCAAACCCATCACCATTGAGATCAATGAGAGAAAAGTTAAAAAATGAGGAGCTTATCAAAACTCAAAAGGAAGAGTACTAAGGTCTTTTCCCACGAGGACAATTGAAACTGTATAAAATTAAGGCAACTAATATATTCAGCACATATTAAAAGGATAATTGGATATAATAATGCTGTATTGATTTTAAACACTTACCAAGAAACAAACAAATGCAGTTCAGTTCACTTGGATTTCAAAGTCAACTTGAGTTGTCTCAACTCTTTCCCTTGTTGCTAAAAAAAGCATCATCTTACTTGATTCAGTATCAAACTTGATAGGGAAAAAATAACATCATGACAAGGGATTACTACACTATCAGAAATAAGCTATTAGTTTCATACCTTGTACAGCAGTTTCCACTCTAAATCTGTTCTTTCTTGTAATAAGCACCAATCCATGGCCAAATCATACTCAATTGTGTTGGGCTGAGAACAATGAGAAGTAGATACAGCTTCTTTCTGCAGTGAAAAACAGCAAAAATGACATCAATAATAGGGAAAAAAGGGATGTTTTATAGTTTTGTGGACATTTAAGCATAGTCTTTTAACATCTTAGAAAGAATGTGAAATGCAAGGAAAAAAATAAACCCAAGCTCCCTGCCAGTAAAGCAAACCCAAGCTCCCTGCCAGTAAAGCAAACCCAAGCATGAACTTTTGAGCCAAGTGATTTTAGGATCATTTTTCCTAATGAAATGCAAGGAGAAAAATAAACCTAACTTCCCCGGCAGTAAAGCAACCCAAGCATGAACTTTTGAGCCAAGTCCTTGGTGTTACATGAGTCGATCCGAATGCTGGACTAGAGTTGTGAAAGTAGGAGCGAACAATGATTGTTCAATGTTGGTTCAAAACTGAGCAAAACCAAACTAACAAATTTTTTTTTTTTCTATAAGAAGAACTGAACCGAATTCAATTTCATGGGTAATCGAACCAAACAAAACTAAAGAGATATTATATTAAAAACATATGAACAAGTCAAAATAACCAAACCTTTCAAAAAGATATTAAATATTTTTATATATAAATATACCAAACTGAAACAATCTATGTATTAAAAAACTAAAGCCAAACAAGACCAAACTATAAAATAAATGATCATCATCATTTCAATCAAATTTTTAAATTTAAATTGAATAATGCTTACTCCTAGTGACAATTACGAAAACTAACGCAGAGTACCGAGTCTAGGAAGGCTCATAAGCTTCTTGGAACTCAAGTCAATAAAAAATCACTTGAGCTTGTTTTTTATAGTTTAATGAGCCAAATTCAAGCTTGATTTTAAGGCTTGTTTAATAAATGAGTCAAATTTGAACTCATTAAAGCACAACTCATTCCGACTCATGAGCTAGCACGCTTGTAGATTCGTATAATTAATTGTCTATACCTTAATCATTTTCATTTATAATGTGTAGAAATGCTAATTTAAAATTTTTATTGAAAACTGTGTACGTGCATCTATATAATAATATTTTGTTCTCAATCCTGCATTGTTTACCAATAATATAATGTTTATGCATTTCATCATACAAATTATCAATGGTTTCGTACTCGGTCTGATCTTGGAACTGGTGAAAGCAAAAGGTCATAAGTCAAAGGTTGTACCAAGGTCGAACCATAACTAAATTAAATATATAATAAATACTATATACAATATATTATAATTAGTATTAACTATTAAAAATCATAATAAATAAAGATATATCTAAATAAAATAAATTAATTAAGTAAATATTAATTAAAAAATTTATTAAACAATATTTAAAATAAAATTTTAAATCATAATATTTATATTAATAAGAATTATGTGTTAAGTAATATATATATATATATATATATATATATATATATATGTGTGTGTGTGTGTGTGTGTGTGTTACTAATTTAATAGCTTTAAGGAATATTAAATTTAATGGATACAATTTTTTTAAAAAAATTAACAAATATAATTTGTCAAATTGTAAAGAGATTAGTAATTAAATTATTTTTCCAACGAAAAAACAATTAAATTATTTTATCATAGTTATATATATAATTTGTGAAAGAAATCACAAAAACATTACTTGGTGAAGTGGAAAGTGTATTAAAAGACCTACTGGAGGTCTAGTGTTCGATCCCCAAAACTTACAATTAAGCTTATATACGCTTGAAAAAAAAAACAATTAGCTCATTTGAACCGTGACTGGGTTGATCATTTCATAGGTTTTCCAGCCAATTCAAATGATTTAATCCAATTCTCAATAAAAGAGGGATTATCATCCAAACCGAATCGACCAATGGTCTGGTTCACGAGTTTTCCGGTCCAATCCGAATTTAACAATTATGCAAATTATAACAAATATATATATATATATATATATATATATATATATATATATATTAACTTTCTTAAGATTTTAAAAATAAATACTTTAATTTTCAAATAAATAAACATTTTATTTATAATTTAAGTTTATAAAGAAAAACTTCAGCTCCAAAGACACCATGCTTTCATGCAAGGTTGAAGGGTAGATGCTAACATAGCCAAAGAATCCGCCAGACAGTTATGCATTGTGGAGTTAAAGTTATTTCTTTCAATTGCTTTGGCTCATTTAAGCTCATGAGCCTTTTATAATCATAGTGGTGCTTATCTCAACTCGTCTAATAAATGAGTAGAGTTGGAAACTAAAATTAAAGCTCGTTAATATACAAAGTCGAGCATAAGCCATCCAAACTTTGGTTTGAATCATTTGAAGCCTTAGGGCTAAGCTAAAAGAGCCAATTTAGTGAAACATTGATTTAGTACGAACACTAGCCTTCTAATGATGAAGTTTTTAGCTAGCATTTGGCAAATATAATGAGAATATTTTGAGCTTAACGAGAGGATAAAACAACACCCCAAGTCCACATGGACAAAGGGCTAATAAAATAATTTGTACAAAAATGATCATGTGAACTTCGATTAACAATGGTAAATTGTTGGGCCAAAAGTTGGGTCCAACTATACCCCAATGAAAGGCTAGTGGATGCGTGAGCAAGGAAGAGGGGAAGAGAGATTAAATTTACCATCTCCTGTTGCATATGGAGCCTAAGTTTATCAATAGAGATATGACCAAAAAATGTTGACATCTTTCCAAGAAAACTAAGAGTTGCAATGCTGCCGACCAAAGGCCTACAAATAAACATTACTTGCTATCAAATAAAGAAGGGAGAAAAAGAGCTAAGGTTTCAAATATTACAAAAAAAAAAAAAACACAAGCCACGCATAAAAAAAATAACAATACATCATGATCAATGGAAGCTAGCAATAATTGTTGACAACAAGAACTTCATAGTTACCCATATATGCCAGCATCAATGATAACACATATGTAGAACTTGATACAAAGTGTCATGATATGTATGCCATCCTTGTTTGCACTTCACAATTCTACCGAAGTAGAAGTTTGCAAAATGAGGAGCATAGATGCTAAATAAAATTCCATTCTGTTGTTGAAAGCTTCCAAACAAAAAGCACAACCATTCATAGATCAAATCATAGAAAGGGTGACTTATATGGATTTGTTTCCCCCATTCCACTTGGTTTAGGGTTACATCTTCGTAGAGATTTAGAGCTACTATAATCCATTCTCACTAGTACTCCTTGTCATGGGCCTTCCCTTCCATTATCACTTAGAACTTCAATGTGCCCAAGTTTCCATACCAAGGTATCAATGCACATGATCAAAGTATCTCTCTCTCTTTTGACAATTAACCATCAATAGGTGCGACTTCCACCTTTCCACAAATGCATTAAAACTTTATTTATGCATATACATCTTATGAGTATTAACATTGTGAACATATTTGTTGGCTAGCCATTACTTCTTATCATACATCATACCTAGACAAACTAAAAGTTATGTTGAACTCCACTTCAATTTCTTCCGTTAATCATTACCAAAAATGCAACGCATATACTTTGATTTAGTTAACCTGAAACCCTTAAAATGTAGGATGGTCTCCTTTATAGCTCCAATTTCTAGTTAATACCATAATAAAAATTGTCCTTGGCAAACATCATACAATAAGGTATATATTCTTGAATCGATTTGTCAACTCGTCCATGACCAAATCAATAGTAGGGTCGGCATCATCATAATGATACTAGCATAAAATGATAGTAAATTCAACTCAATTTTAATCCCAAAGTTAATTATAGTTGGCTATATGAATTATTTGTTTTCACTCTAAACGTGACTGTCTTCTTACAGTTGTAATGCCTCTAGATCATATTACACCCCTCTTCTTCAAGTTAGTTTAGGCTTAGCTTTTCCTTTCCTCTATCATAATGTGCTCAATCTTTTTAATCGAGACCTCCTTATGTCCCCATATCACACATTCAAACCATCTTAATCTCCCTTTAGTCACAACAACAAAATTGTTAAAGTTGCACTTTAAGTGAACTGAGGTGCACAAGGTCCTATCCTTGGAACATTAACAAGTTCATGCATCATACCTTAGGCATGACCTTCTACCATGGACATGGCATAAGAAATAATAGCCTCCAAAGCCTCCATTACTAGCCAGATTTCTCACTAAGAAAGGCTGCCATGTTGGACTAGAAATTTTCTAATCCATTAGAACCAAGTGACAACAAAATCTAGAAGTCACTAGATATGTCGTAGTTGCAACTGAAGAACTTACTAAAAAACTCTATCCAAACACAAACTCACAATATTTAGTCAACTACACTCTTGATTCCACTTCCACAGTCTTCAAATCTCGCTCCTCCTATCTTGTTTCGAGTCCCAGCTATATATAGATTCCCACTTGCACAACCACAAACCCCCCTTTCCCGCTCAACTATATTGTTTCATTTAGAAACAGTAATTGGTGACAATATTATGTTTAAGGGTTTTCAAAGTGTTGTCATTAAAACATGTGATGGCAAAGGTCGGTCTTCTGTCAAGCCTATGTTCAGTTTGAGTTCATATTCTTTGAAGTCATATTAACTTTACATTAATGCTCTTAAGGATTTTGAACTTTGGCCAATTGGGTTAAATCATGCTAACATCAGGAATTATCAAGAATATATGATATATATTTTGAACCACTCTTGCTCTTTTATTGTATAACCTCTCTCAAGTTCGCTTCCCTTTGCATTGCAATTGGGCTCGAAGGCCCCACTATGCCAGTAAAAATCTGCGGTTTGTGAAGTTCATGAAGAGTCTCTTGTTCTCTTACTTGCTCTAGTGGCTGGCAAAGGCCAACTGAAAAGGGAGAACAAATGGCTCAGGAATCTACTGGATCTCAATAGAATGTTCATGCTCATCATAAATATCATATCTTACGATAATAGCTGAAAAAGGTCTTTTCATTGATAAAGGAACTTCTAATTTGATATTAAGGGTTAGGCACATGGAAGAGAGGACAGACAAAACTAGTAAAACTTTTATGAGAATGTTTATTTACTAGCAAATTAAAGGACTAAGTTGGAAATGTTTTGATGATCCCAGTTACTTGATCTCAAGTACCATTCATGAAATTAAGTTGCATACCTCCCATTTGATAGCAAAAGGCAACCATCATCTAATTTTGTAAGTACCATCTCAGTTGCTTCCCTTGTTTTGAATATAACAAAAGCTTGACCTACAATAAAGATTATCATGTCACAAATCAGTAAAAGGCAAAATGGCTTGTTCAATTTTGATTTTGTTCACAAACAAAAAGGACAACTAGATAAATATCTTCCACCCGCCCAACACACAAAAACACCCTTAATAAAAAGGCCACAATTTGCTTAATAAATTTAATAATATTTGAACAATAATTGATCATTTGCATGTGTACCAGAGTGAGGGCTGGAAAATGCAGTCTGTTGAATCATCTTTGCCGTGCAATTTTGCTTGAAAGCACGCCTAACAACATCCTGATTCATAGCAATTAAACTATATATTAGTTGGAGAATTTTTTTTTTCTTAAACAATAAAGAACACAAAGTGACAATAGTAACTTTGTGCATGAAAACATAAGAAGCACAATAAGAATCTACATTTTAAAAGCATAAGACTAGGGGAAGAGATATAGGGGGGATGGGGGGTGGGCTGCATAGATTTCGTGTGTAATGGTAACGGGATCATCACAGCCATAACATAATAGTAATGACCAACCGCTGTGCAATTTTTCCGCAAAAAATTACAAAATAAGAAATATTGATCGGTATGTGCAGTAAAGAACACAAATTCAAATTTTGTTCTACACCTTCCAAAAAAAGAAAAATTCTTCTATACTATATTATATTATATTCAAATGCTTTTCATCATGAAAAGCAACAGATCTTTTAAAAAGCAGGGAAATTTAAGGAACCAAAACTAATCGGTCAATTTTGTAATTTTACTGAATTGGTCATGAAACAGGGCAAGCATTTGATACTGCTGATACATCACAACAACTTGAAATGAATTCTGACAAAATTGGGTCCCTTTAAATACACGTACCCTCTTACTCCTCTCACCTTCCACCCAAAATTTCTTCGTTTATTGTTTTCGATAATCCTAAATCCTCTGCCAATTTTGTTCCAGCTCCATTTAATTTCTTGCCAGAAACATCATTTGTGCCATCTCTCCCGGCTTCTAATTATAATTCAACAGATTTAATCAATATATTCAAGGCAGAATCATGAAACCTGAATAGTAAGCTTTAACCTTATCCTCTTTGAATATTAAACCATTAAATTTTCATAAAATTATATGTGACTTAGATTTAATTAACCCGGATATGGAATTAATTAATTCGCTAATTAACTATTTATCTCCTACTTTATTTTAGGTGTTTCCTTAGTAATCAATTTCTTGATTATTTGCTTCCTAATTCGTTTGATTACATAATGAGACAGTTATGTAACCATATAAAAACAAAAGGCTCCTCAACCCACCTCTCCCTTAATAAATCAAGCAACAGTCCTGAATCTAAAAATTCTCTACTGATATGCACATACTGATCAATATTAGGCCGCTACACATGAAATATAACGGTCATTACGTCCTATATTCAACACATCATTTTTTTGCCCGTTTAACGGTAGCAGCACGCTTAAATTCCATTATAAAACGGCCATTACGTTACGTAACGACCGTTTTTTAAATCCATGGGTGTGTTGTGTGCGTGTGTGGGAGAGAGAATGGAGAGTAGACAACAGTCATCCATTGTACAGCAAGGAAACTGTATTTGCAACACGGAGTACAAAAAAAATGTAATCTATTAAAGAAACAATTCTCAGAATGAATATTACTTCCAGTTCTGCTGCAGTGTAAGACAGATCCAAATTTTGAAGTAGGACAAGCTTCCCTTCCATATGAGCAGTTTGCAACTTCTCTTCCCAAGACTGGAAAATAAATACATGGCAATTAATCAGTTAGCCTAAGGTCTCTCACCTGATTTCTTCGTTCAAATACATCAACATTCTATTCCGGAGGATAGTCCAAAAAATTGCAATCTTTTTCTGCTCCTTGCACAAACACTTGTACTCAGAGAGAGAGAGAGAGGAACAACCACGATAAATATGAAGTTCATTGCTATTCACAAACAAATATATAAAAATGTGAAAATCAAGAACATGCAATAAAAGAGAGAACACTTACAACAACAGGTTCCTTGAACCATTTGCTTTTATCCTGTCAACATACGAATATAAGAAAAATATAAGTGCTAATATTATCCACATCAAAAAACAAGAAAGCTGCAGTTATAGGACATTAATAAGCACAATCAAATAGGGATCATAAGACAGTAAAGTACAAAATCAAAGCCGTAACTATGAAACTTAACAAACATGCTTCCTTTATGCAGGAAGTCATATGACATGTTAGCTGTCTATAACATTAAATTACATGGGATAGCAGATTATTTTGGCTGAACCAAACACCAAATCATTGAATCACCAACAATTTAGAGCACATTTTTCCAATTAAGTATGCAATTATTATTGTGAAAAAAGAGTTCATTATGCAAAGGCAAAAAGGCATGTGCAACACTTGTGGTGGGATGCAAGATAGGAACATCTTTTCATGAGCCACGTTCAGTTATAAATCAGCTTTGGCCCCTCTTGAAGCAGTTCATTGCTGCGAGAATTCTACTCAGCCTAGAAAGCAAGGTAATTTCAAGCCTTCCTCTTATCCTTCCACTCATACCAAAGAATTTCACTTTGCTTGATCAAAGCAAATCTCTATAATACATTTTTTTAGAACACTTAAAACTTCACTTCAGAGTATATGAGATAGTAGCACCAAAGCTGTTCAGCAAAAGATCTTACAAATAAAAAACGAAATATGTAGGGGAAAAGTCCTAGCTTTGCAACTTACAACTTCTGGCCTTCGAGTGACTTCAGATATTTGGTTATTAGTTTTGTTGACATCATTTGAAGCCTCCATGGGAGATTCTTTAGGCAACTTTCCATTGGCAAGTTTTGTGAACTTCTCATTCCCATGGGGATCCTTTACAAGCTTTGGCTTCTTAGAAGAGATGATCTCATTCCCATGAGGATCCCTCACAAGTTTACGTTTAGAATTGCTTTCAGAAGCAGTAGTATTTTGATTGACAGTCTCGGCATCACTGCCACCAGAATCACGATTTGATTTTTGGACAATTTTCTTGTTATTCTCACCAGATGCTTTCACAAAATCATCAGATTTTGCTTTCTTAGATGACCTATCATCCACTCTACCAGAATCCATAGCAGCTTGTACTTTCTCTTCAACTCGAACCTTAGTGGCAGGAACTTTACCAGATTTACTTTCACCCCTAACAGGATCATCCTTAGACCTTGAAGTGATATTGTCATTAGGCATGCATTCAAGTCTAATATTTTTTGCCATTTCATCTAACTCCACAGCTAAATTAGATACATTTGTATCTCCTAGCGAGGTTTTCTGTCTAACCAATGAAGGTTTCCTATCTGTAATTTCCTTTTCCCTAGATCTTGAGTTGATCTTATCCCTGGCAGTATTTTTCTGTGGACCATTAATTTTCACTTCACCTAAGTGATCACCTATATTAGAAGGAGGCTTCTCTACAAAAGAAGATTTATGTTTGACGGATAACCTTACTGACTCTGAATTTTCTTTAACTTTGGACTTGGTCTTGTCCCTAGATAAACCCCCCTGTGTATTCTCAACTTTAACCATTTCCACTAACTCTAAACCTGCAGAAGAAGCAGGCTTCTGTCCAAGTGAAGATTTCAGGTTACCCAATAACACTTTAGAATCATCCTTTTCTTTTGCTGAAGCATC
The DNA here is from genome assembly GCA_948193065.1 of Aleurites moluccanus. NCBI lineage: Eukaryota > Viridiplantae > Streptophyta > Magnoliopsida > Malpighiales > Euphorbiaceae > Aleurites > Aleurites moluccanus. Next base: position 8,094 of record CANXYC011108225.1, on the reverse strand, counting down.
AGGTGGACTATCATCCGTCATCAAAGTTCTCTGTTCCTCTGAAATGTTGTTCTCAGATAAAACAACTGTTCCATCAGTAACTACAGCAATTCCATTGAGGTCTTTCTTGCTTGAATCAGGTGTAGGAACAATACAGGATTTCTGAGTGACTCTGTTCAATAAAGATTTAACTGCAACAATTACAGAAACAGCAGATAAAAGAAAATTAACAATCAACTATTAGACCAACTAGATGCTACCAAAGTAAAGAAGATTCAAAGTTAGACAACATATACCATCAACTCCAGCGATTTTATCATCTATCTTATCCGAGATCAGACAGCGCCCAACATCAAACGTATGGTAAAATATAAAATCAGCCATTTGAATTTCTTCATTTGATGGCTGTGGATTTCTGCAATCCTTTGAAATGCATACAACATTGCATTTTCCAGCAATTGCTTCCTGATTTGATGCATGCAAATTTATCAACTACTTATACTAAACACCTCCACATAAATTTAATATGTTTTCAGGAAAAAAAAAGGCAAATCGATAGTTCAAGGTACCAAAGAAGCAAAACAATTTAATTGCAGAAAAATAAAGTCTAAAACATCAATTTCAACATGTAAAGATGGAATACAACAGGCACTTGGTATATCAGGGCAATAAATACTGTGGAATATAGTCAATTATAAAGACTTTGTCAAAAACTAACCCAGATGAGAGGAAAAATTGCAATGCATGGGATAAAAAGAATACAAATATGAAAAGTTTCATATTAGAAAGGAATATAAACATGAAAGATCCATCATGATGGCTTTTCTCACCCCAAAACTAAAAATCACATCAATCGATGTATACAGAGCTTAAGACAAAAAAAATACTAAATCAGTTTGCTTTTTGCTAAAAAGAGCGACACTTGATTATCTATATCTGTCACAGTCCTAAGTAAATCAGCTCATTCATGGTCCGCAAAATTCCTCTCTTGAGAATAAAAATCCAAGTGTTCAATACAAGACTGCATCCTGATATAAAAACCTTATTTACAGCACTATATGCAACTAGACTCAAATAACAAATTACTGGCAAAGGCAACAGATAAAGAAAGCTATACTGAAGTAAAGTCAAAAGCTAAAAGTAAGATATCAAAATATGAATTATAGGATTACCAAAGGATTAACATTTGCAAGCCCTGAACCTTCACCAGATGCCAAAAACAATTCATTGTCAAGAATCTTATCTGCTTCAATGTAATTTTTAATCTCACAAGGGCGAAAGAACCAAAGAATTTTCACTTTCTTGGTCTTATTAGCATTCTCCCATATTTTTATAACTTTACCAATGTAAGGCTCAGGCTCCTTCTCAGCGTACATGTAAACAGAGTCATAAAGTGTATACTCCACATTATCGTAAGTAAAAGATTCAAAAAACTGTACATCTTTCTTTATCCCACCAACTCCTCTCCTTTTACCCCACTTGAACTCAATGCTATCATCTCCTTTTGGTTGTACCATACTCCAATAGAGCTCTTTTCCGATCAAAGCATTCAGGAGAAAATGTCTGAAATGATAAACCTAAAACATATATAAGGAAAAAAAAAAACTCAGAAAAAAGCAATCTTTGGCAGAAAGTAAATTGAATAACTATTTATACCGAATACCTCAAAACCCTAATTGCATGAGCTATCAATTGCTACTGTAACAAATTATACAATAAATAAATAAGAGAATAGGGAAATAAAAAATTAAAAAATATATAACAAAATTAAAAAAATTAAAACCTACAAAATAAAATTATCTGAAAACTGTCAAAATAATGTACTCGAAATCAATCATTTCACAACAAAAAAAATAGCATATACCTGATTCCAATTTAATTTCCGTGGAAAACACTTTCCAGGGAAACAAACAAAAAGCGCCAAATTCGGCCCCCCTACAAATTGAAAAGATACAGTAACGCTCGCTAAGAAGAAATCAAGAAATTAATGGCGACAATGGAGAAACGAAATTTGGCGGTAAAAGTTGGAGTTTCGAAGAGAATGGTGTGTTCTCTGTTTCTGCGAAAACCCTAGCGAGAAGCGCGCTGCTCGGTATTTTTTGTTTTTGGAGTATAATGGCAGCCGGGCTATGAGTTTCTTAGCCCATTGATCCAACTTCTAAAAGAATGGATTGTAATGGGCTGAGATTATATAAGGCCCATATTCTATCGGTTTGTTTTCATTAAGAACTCCTGCATTATACGATTTATTTATATTTTATATAATATTAATTTCTTATAATTTTAAAATTATATAACATATAATTTTTATAATTTGAAAAATCAAGAAATATTATTATAATAAAAAATTCAAGAAATGTTAATAATAAAATTTTTAAAATATAAATAGTTAAATAGACATAATTATTAAAAATAAAAAAACCATTGTTTTAATTTAACATGACATTTTAGATCAATTTAAGAAAATAATTTCATTTTATAGACGATTTAGTCTTATTTTGACTTGAAAAATGAGTGTATTACACATACGGCTCTAGGGAGTGATAAATCAAATTTAATAAAAAAAATAACAAATAAAGAATAAAAAATAAGAATAAATGAAAAAAAAATAAGAATAAATTGAAAACAAAGAAAATACAGAACAAAAATTAAATTGAAAAAAGAAAAAAAAAATTAAAAATTAAATCTAAAAATAAACAAGATAGCATATGGAGTTCTTCATGTTGGAATTCCATAGATTTTGCTAATAAGATAGCATGAAGAACTGGTTGAGGAGTCTGTTGTGCCAAAAACATAATATTTTTTTTGTGTTTATTTTTTAGAATTTAAAAAACAATTTATAAAAATTTATAAAAATTATAATATTATAGTATTTATTGTAACGAATCAAATGACATATTTTTTATATTAAATAAAAATTAAATGATTCTAAAAATATATGTTAAAAATATGTTAAATTTATATTATTATATTTTAACAATTTAAATTTAATATATTTATATTGTATTTTTTAAATCTATTTGATTTTGTTTCATACAAAAAAAAATATGTTATTAGATTTATTATAATAAATATTATAATATTATGATTTTAAAAAAAATTTATAAAATTTTTTTAAATTTTAAAAAGCCAATACAAGAAATATTATATTTTTGGTACAGTATTCTCCTTGACCAATGAAAAACCCCATATGCTTTTGCTTGTGGGGTATAAATACATTTTAAGAATAGCAGTACCACATATTAAGGATCCAGAATAACAATGTCTGCCCATCTATTGGATTTGTTAAAGGCAGCATCACAATTGAATTTCATTAACCCATTTGACAGTGGAATCCACTGTTGAATAATACTTTATAGATACAATAATATTATTAAAATTCATAAATTTTATTAATTAAAAAAATATTAATTAATCAAATATTAATTTAATCTATTAATTTAAATAGAAATCATAAAAAATTATTTTATGATAAAAATTATTAATTTATCGAGCTGTATATAATATTGTTAAATTGATATTTTAATTTTTATTATTTAAATTAGTTTTAAACTGATTTAAAATGTATTATTTTTACTTTTTAATGTATTAAAAAATTTGTATTTAAAATTAACAAGTTATATAAGTTAAATTTTATAGTTTTATTTATAAAAATTGAAGACCAATTAAAGAGTTTGGTTATTAGCATATCTCGTAAATTAAAAATATTATTTCAAAATTATAGTGAATAAGATATACCCTAAATGGTTAAGATTATGTAATCTTTTGGTCATAGATTGTGAAGGCGGGGTTTGAGCTTATTTCTCATCAAATTTAAGTTTATTTGAATTGTTATAAAAATAAATAAAATAATACTAAACAAGAACACAAAAATAAGAAAATGTAAAAGGAAATTATCTATTGTATTTGGTATATCTTATAAAGTGATAAGTACTTCTATTTATATGATACATATTCACCATAAGTTATCAATTTAAATGGTATAATAAACTCAAATATAAATATTATAAGGTACAAATTATTGATGGTCTAATAAAAATAAACTCAAATATAAAAATTTATGGAGTAATGTGATAAATAAAATGACACACAAATATAATGGAGTAGTATAATAGATAAATAGACATCTATATTAATCTATATATTTATAACACTTTTTCTTTAATATTCATCTTTGCAAATAATATGTTTTATTAAAATTTTACAAGTAAAAATCTAGTGAAAAAAAAAAATAAAGAAGAAAAAAATAGTATAATATTTTCGTATTATAAATAGTATATTACCTTATTAAAAATCTTACTAGGAAAATCTAATAGGATAAAACCTTTGGTTAAGGAAGAAAGATTATATTACTAAACTTTTCCTATTTGCAATATCACTAAATATTTTTAATATATTGCATTCTAATATTATGAACCGATATTTTAAATGTTGCATTAAGAAATGTCTTAATGAATAAACTTTATAAAATGTCACATAAACCAATCTGTTAAATATTAATTTCACCATTATTTTGTAAATATGGAAAAACAATATCAAACTTTGTATTATTAGTAAGATATATTAATGTGCCTATTGCATTAAGATATAGTACTTTAGAACCAAAATTTTATTCATTATCTTATCGAAGCCGGAAAAAGTCTTCATTCACATCAAATGATTAAATAACCATTAAACTATACAATGAATGTGTTTTGTATATAAAATCATTGAAAAATCTTTTCTACATAAGTTGACTGATAAATAAAAATTTCTTTATTCAAATGTTCAATTTGTAAACCGATATAAAAAAAAAATTTCCAAAATCTTTCATCTCAAATTCATTTTTCAAATAATATGTTTTTTTTTTTTTGAAATTTTTCAAGATTCTAATAATATTCAAATCATTAATATTCTATTAGGTGCATATTAAGTTTTTCATGTACTACTATACTAATAAAATATTAAATATTATTGCATCCACCAAATAAGATTATATCTCTTTATAATTGATTCCAAATTTTTGTGAAAACTCTTGTACAATAAGTCTTACTTTGTATTTTACAATTTTATTTTTCTCATTTTTTTTGCATAAATATCTATTTGTATCCTACCGGTTTCACACTTATAAGTGTTTGGACTATTAGTCCAAAAATCTTATTTTTTTCAAAAGAATCCAATTCTACTTGTATTGAAATTTTCCATTCTGACCAATTAACTTTATTTCAACATTCTTGAATAAATCATAGTTCAAAATAATCATTTTCATTCATAATATTTAATGTTATAATATATATAAAACAATAGCCCATAATCATTTCATTTTGATTCCATTTTTTTCAAAACTAACATAATTTATCAATATCTCTTCATTTTTACTAATTTTAGGTGTTTGTATTTCTTTAAAAAGTATATTCATGTTAATATATGCATTTTCAATAAAATTATCTTTATTTTTTTTTTCTTTTGAGAATTTTTATTCTTATAACCAATAGACCTTTCACGCTTCAGGCGTACATGAGATTCATTAATATTAATAAGTTATCCTTCCGGTATGCTAATACATATTGGAATATTAATAGCTATGTGAGATTTGTCACTCGTTTTAGATCGGCAAGTGCATCTAACAATTGATTTGTTATTTTTTTGCAAATAAATTATTTTCCGAAATAATTCATATTATTATATTTCTCAATTTTTATTATCTCCCCCTAATGTTGAAAATGTTACTTCATCAAATAGCAATCTGCAAATAATGCAGTAAATACATTTCCCTTAATAGCTCAAAATATTTAATTATTGAGAGAAATTCATAACCAATATATATCTCTAATCTCATTTAAGAACTCATCTTAGTACTTTGTGGTGGAGTAATTAGAATATGTATAGCACATTCAAAAAAATTTAGATGAAAAATATATAGCTTTTGACCAAAAGCCAATTAATTGATTTGAAAAATCTTATAGTTTTTCAATGGTTTCCATGTGAATTTTCAATAATTTTTTTCATTATTTTTAAATCAAGGTGGCTTAACTTGTCATGCCAAATAATAAAAATATTTGGATATGTAAACTAATGGTTTACTAAAATTCGCCTTCATTGTACAAATTATTGAGTAATGCATATCATAAAAAATATACAATTTTTTTAACACCTTCCTTTTGCCAGAAATAATGCTTATAATATGGAGGTATTATTGATTTATCTCATTTATTGTCTCAATATTATATTCATAACTGCGAATATTTATAAAACTTAACAAATATCTATGAGATTTTGGAGAAAATAATACATTATTTGTAATAAATTTTATTAATATTGGTAATAATATATTACTCTTCTGGAGTCTTCAATTGTTTTTGTTTTAACAAAAATAATTGTCTTATCCATTTTCAAAAAATAAAAATATTTGATATTTTTAAAAATTGTATGAGTTATCACACTATTTACAATATATATATATATATCATAATCAATTCTCCCTTTCAATATTTTCAAAAAAATATTTGTTACATCAATATGAGTAATATATATATGATCACAATTAAAGTCATCATTGTTAGAGATAAAATTTATCTTCATATTTTTCTTTCTTTTTGCGAGACTCAATAAATATCAATAAAATATTTTATCATACGACAAATATGTGACCAATTTTTCTTCATATCATATTAATAATATTTACTTTTAAAAATTTTATCCACCTTTTCTTTTCTTATTACTGTATAATTTTATCTTACTTATGGTAGTAATAAGTATTCTCATGATGATTATTTATCTATTCTTATTATTATATATTTACTTTTTAACTTCATAATATTGTTGCAATATATCTTCGCATTCACTTTAAAGAATGAGATGAAACCAATATGACATGTTTCATGAATTTTTCATTAACGACTTGTCATTTTGTTCAATTACAAGAATTCATGAAATTAATTCAAAATATTTATACAGCCTTTTTATTGATATTGCTACTATAAGAGCATATTCGATGCATGAAAAATATAAATATATAATTATTTGTAAATATTCTTTAGAAATTAGGAGTTAATTCTTACAAAAAAATCAACATATTTAAAATAAAATAATAACTTTGTAATATGAAAATAAATAAATTTACAATTTTTATCAATATATGATTAAATTAAAAAATTTATAATAATTATTCTAATTTTTCTCACTTCTACTTTTATAAGATCACAAACATAAATCATTTTTTTTTATTTCAAATTATAATTTAACAAGTATAAAATATTATATTCTATACAAAAATAAATATCAAAATTAGAGTATAATTTTTTTTTATGTTAGATGTAGATTGAAAAATAAAATGATAATATATAAATATAGAATTTACTTACTCAAATACCTGAATTAGAATATTATCAAGAGAAAAAATTTTAAACTTCAAATACTTGAATACAAATGTTATCAAGAGAAAGATCTTCAAACCCTTTGAATAAGAAAACTGTCACACCCCAACTCCAGTGGTGCGATGGTCCTAGGACAAGGGTAGGCTTAAGGCCACTATAAACCCGTAGAACTCCCATATTATGAATCTTACATACAATTATATCATATATTTAAATCATGCTATAACATATCATAATCCATTCAAGCATAAATCATTTCTTTACTATATCATTCCATGAATAATATTCTCTTGTTCCTTACTGATAAAAAAATGCATCTCTCATCACTAAGGAACAAGATATCCTAAAAGATAACCGTTTATACATCAAAATATTATCATCCTCTAATTGACTAACCACGGAGCTCTAGAATATACTCCAATACCTATGATATCACAATATCATTAATAATTATACAAAGTATCTCAAAAGAATAATTACAATAAAACTTCTTCGAGAAAATAAGTCAAGAAGCTTGATCTTCTCTGTTAGCTCCCTCACGAGCTAAACTATCACCTGAAATCCACAAAAGAGGAGTGAGCCTTTAACTCAGTAAGATATGAACATGTAGTAGAAAGGAGTGCATATACATACTTATATCAATGCAAAATTTAGGGGAAATATTTCTTTCAAGAACATAATCAGAATCAGGATATAGTTAAGTTTACAAGAAAACAGAAGTGCTCACAATCAAATAGCACTATCAAATATCATGGCAGAA
>CANXYC011108147.1:0-25679 GCA_948193065.1 Aleurites moluccanus | reverse complement strand
TGCTGATAGTCGTAGATCAGCAATGAGAGCTCTGAAATCATATGTGAAGGACTTGGATTCTAAGGCAATCCCTCTCTTTCTTGCCCAAGTTTCTGAAACCAAAGAAACGGGTTCTTTGTCTGGAGAATACACTATCTCACTTTATGAAGTTCTTGCCCGTGTCCATGGTGTCAACATTGTTCCTCAGATTGATAGTATCATGGCTACCATTATCAAGACCTTAGCATCAAGTGCAGGGTCCTTTCCACTTCAACAGGCATGCTCTAAAGTCGTACCAGCAATTGCAAGGTATGGCATTGGTCCAAAAACCCCAGAGGACAAGAAGAGGCATATAATTCACTCTCTATGTAAGCCTCTTTCAGAAGCTCTCTTAGGTTCCCAGGAGAGCCTCACATCTGGGGCTGCTCTTTGTTTAAAGGCTCTTGTGGACATGGATAATTGGCGGTTTGCTTCAGATGAGATAGTGAATAAGGTATGTCAGAATGTAGCTGTTGCTTTGGAGGAAAAGTCCACCCAGACAAATTCACATATGGGGTTGGTTATGGCTTTGGCTAAGCATAACGCTTTAATAGTTGAAGCATATGCAAGATTGTTGATACATTCTGGATTGCGAATTTTGAATGCTGGAGTTGTAGAGGGTAATTCTCAAAAAAGGTTGTCTGCTATTCAGATGGTCAACTTCTTGATGAAGTGTTTAGATCCTAGAAGCATATTTTCAGAGGTTAACTTGATAATTGAGGAAATGGAGAAGTGTCAATCTGATCAGATGGCTTATGTGAGTGGAGCTGCTTTTGAAGCTTTGCAAACTGCAAAAAAAATATCTACAGAGAAAGAATCAAAATTTGAGAAGAGTTCTGCTTCAGTTACTGGGTCTAACTTTGGCAGGAGAGATCATAAAGGAAGTAGGAATCAATCTCCAACTGGAAATCATTCTCCAGCATCTATATCACCTGAATCACAGACCCTTGATTCCTTTATTGAATTTGACTCTCTGGCTGAGTCATCTATTTCAACTACTCAGATTTCTCATAATATGGAGTATGACTGTAGGAGTGTGAACAGAAAACTTTGGAGCTATGAGAATGGAGGGGTAGATGTATCTCTAAGAGATGGTTTGTTATCAGAGTTGGTTCATGGAAGTCCCATTGACGATGCATTTTCTAATCACTCTGGACATCATGAGTTTGCTGAAAATGGAGGAGATTACACTGGAGATTTTGGAGGGTTCTTACCAAGAACTCCTAGAAATGGACTGAGGAGTACCACTCCCAGTCCTCAGGTAATTGTGCTGACATGTGTTTCAAGAGTTTGAATTTCTTTTTGTTTTTGATCTCATGTTTACCCAAGGATTGATGGAATGATTAATTTTAACCTGAGTTTATATAGGTGAATTATGCTGCTAGTTTTTCCAGTGAAATGTAGAAACAAGAAGAGAAAAAAGGAAAAATAGAAGAAGAAAAAAGGATTTAAATCAGAAATGGTGTTTGGAAATGGAAATAGTTTCAAGGGTTTTTTATTGTTCTATTGGCATTAACTTAATTTCTGATTTTGTTGTTATGAAATGGAGGCATTTTTCGCCTGCTGTCCTTTGGAGTAGCATGGGTTCTAGCTGAAAAAATTCCAATTTTGGAAGTATTTGGATATTAGAGTTTATGGCTTAGATTCTTTTGACTGTTGATATTATTCCATATTTTACATACATGTTAGTAGGCTTGTGCTCCCTTGACATCTTTTAGTTTTGTGTTTTAGGTCATGAGTCTCATGATTGCTAATGTTATTTTTGTTTACTTCTCTTTTTTTGTGCTTTAGAGATCACGCTCTCATATAAATCTTGACAACATTAACATCTTTACAACTCCAAGAAAGCTGATTCGCTCACTTCAGGATCCTAATGATGTGAATTCAGATTTCTCTGAGAAACAAAGTAGAAGGTTTAGAAGTCCATGCTCAAGCAAATTTGATCATAGTCCAAATATGAAGTTCAACAGAAATGGCTTTCAGCATAATGTAGGTTATGAGGTTGAAGAGAATGGAAACCCATATGCTGGTGTTGAGCAATTCCAAGATACTTCTGAGTCAGTGTCATCAACTGAGGATGTTCCAGTTGATACTGGTGTGCAACTTTCTTCTGAGGTAGTTACTGCAAATAAATATGATGCTCCAAAGTTTCATAATGAAAAGGGCCATCGAAGGTCTTCTAGGTTGTTGATTATTGGCCTGTTTTTTGCCCTTCTTGCAATTTTTACCTCATTATTCTGGATTGATGCTCAGGAAGAAGGTCGATATCTTGTTCCAACTTAGTTAAGTTGTATCAAAATGTTTTAGTACACTGCACTAGCTTATTGTGAGAATCCTATGTTTTCTGTACAATACCGAGTCTGTAATTCCAACCCTTGGTTGGATGTTAATGTGCTTATTAGAAAATTTGTTTAATTTGGTTGAATACAGTATCACTTCTGTTAGCAGGTGCTTTTGTTTTGAGATATGAATTGCCTTATGGATGGCTAAAAGATAGAAGAAATACTAAAGTAAATTGTAATCACAAGCCTGAGAGCTGCAAAATTTTCATTAGCACACTAAAAGTTTATATATACCTGCAGATTCATGATACATCATTTCTCTTCATAAACAAACTTGAACTTCCTATTCTCTAGCACTATCAAGATTCATTTGAATTCGTAGGTTAGGGCTATGCAAATGCTTCTCACCTGTCCACACTTCTCCAGGACTCAGAATTACTGGTTCAAGCATTGCTGATTGTTCTACACATATATATGAATACATACCATAGCTGTCATGGGCTCATGGCTTGAGCCAGGAATAAACATTTATAGTTCATCAAACCCGCTCCTTCCTATCACAACTGAGTTCCTTCTACTCCATAGAACAGGAAAAGCCATTATCAGCATACTGCAACAATGAGAACAAGAACACAGTTTAATGGTAGACTCAGTGAAACATGAGGATGACATGGAATAATACCCTATCAATGTTGTGAAATCTCGTGGTGCACTGGTGTAAATCCTGCTCATTTGCTTGTTAAATGTTTATAGTTTTCGGTCTCTTCACCCTCCATTTCTTCTCCCCTCTCGATTTGTCTGCCTTTTTCTTTATCAGAGTTCTTATTTCTTGCACCCCGACCAGAAAACAGTCCTTTCACCCTATCCCTTAGTTTGCCAAAACCATATCCACTTGCTTGGCCAAGACAAGGAGAAACTATGCCAAAATTTGACGAGAACATACGCCTGCTAAAGAAATTTGATCCTTCTAACCCATATGCATAAGTTGCTTCTGGTGTGCTTACTGTTATACTTATGAGGGATCCATCAACTGAATCGATAAAGATATTGAGTTTGAGTCTACAAGCTGTGAGCTTAAGGTATCTTCTTGTAGACTAATAATCTTACTTCAACCATGTCTTCTACGTTTGTGCTTATCAGCTCAACCTGCATTCCACAACTTCACACTTCAAGAATGTGTTTATAAATTCAAGCACAAAAAAAATTCTTCATTTTTCTTTTGGTTTATTAGGCTCCAACTATAATTTGAACTTGCAATCTCGCAAACTTAAAGACAACTCCAGTACCTGTTAAGCCAAAGCTCATTAGTGCATTAAAAGAAATAATCTTTAGCAATTGGCAGAATAATCTTTAGCGATTGGCAAGATTATAGACGGACCTGAATAGAGTCTTGAGGAGTTCCTCTAAAACGAAGAGCCCAAGTACTTCGAGACCATGAAGTTTCATTATCACTGCCAAAGTTGAAGGCTAATGATACTCCACCTTGAATAACAGGACTACCATCTTTCCCTCTGAGACAGAGTTTGCGATAGCTCAACTGTTCTGCCATGCCACATATGTGATCAAGTCACTTGCTAGCATCAAGGTGGTTGTTCTACCTTTTCTAATCCCATCTTGGCAATGCAACTATCACCCAGATCTTCAAAAATGACTCAATGCCCACTAAACTCTTCCTCCAAGTAGTCTACATTTATCGGTTGGTATGGGATTGAAGCTACAGAAGGAAGTGGAAAATCTCTTATTGCAGTATTGAAGCGAAATAAAGTGTAAAGAAAACGGTGGGTTTTAGTTAGACACTTGTGGAGGAAAGAGGAGTAAAATTCAATGTAAATAAAGAACTAGAAGCCATTGTTAAACCCTTTTTCTTTTTATCCAATTGTGTTCTATATTAGGTTTCATTAAGCAGAAGAACTAACTGAATATAACTTATGTGCATAGGAATGGTCATGGGGCAGAGTGGGCACGGGGTTCCGTTCTCCTTCCCCATCCCCGCATTAACATTTTTTTCTCGTGGCACAATTTTTTCCAAATCCCCACGGAGCTCCCATTTCACATTTTTTATTATTTTTCAAAATGTTATAATCATAAAAGAAAAGAAAGAAAAGAATCCATATTTTGTTAAAAAATACAAATTTTGTAGTATGTGTGTGTATATATTATATTCAAATTTAATTTCAAAATTAATTGAAACCGATTATATAATTTTTTATTTTTATTCTAAATAATTTTAGATGTATGTACATATTATACTTTAAAAAAATAAAAAAAAATCATAAAAGAAAATAAATATGAAGAATTAAAGAAATACACCTCAATAGAAATTGAGATGGTCTTCTTGTAATAGAGTCTTCCATAGAATTTAAATTCAAGAAAATTATTTGGAATTTTGGGAAAGAAGTGGAAACATAAGTATTAATAAAGAAAAGTATTTCCTCACATATTGTGAAGAAATCGTCACGAATTTCAAAATATGATTTAGTCCTATTTGCCATAAGTAATTAAGAATCCCCTCCCATGCCCATCTCTATATGTGCATAATGAAGAGGGAAAAGGAAGTCGTGGGGCTCACTCATCCATCGTCTGGCTTGCTGTTGGATAACTCAACTAGTCCTTTTGGTTGGTTCTAATTGAAAACTACATAGATATTATGAAAATATATTTTTCTATTTTATTTTGAAGTTTTTGACAGGTTTGATTTCTTTTACTGCTATCCAATTCTAATATTGTTTTCCAAACATTCTGCCTTATCCTTTCAGATAATAGAAAGAAATTACCCGTGTTATAATTTTCACAATTTTTTTTCCGGATTGGTACATTTTGATGCCATTCCTGATCTTATCTGCATTCCCATTTTACAGTTTTCTGGTTTGGTTTCGCAAATAATTTACAGCTAAACTAGTATTGGTTACTATGGAACTTAAATAAACTTTTACAAGCACAAATCTTCATTCTACTAGTTAATTTTGTGGGATTAAATAAAAGATGAGCTTCAAGAAGTAATGAACTATAATGACATTTATTGAGTACAAAACTTTGTAATTACAATACTAATTTTGAGAAAAAAAAAACAATCTGGCTAGCAGAGAAACTGAATAAAAAGAAAAAAAAAAAAAAGATGAATTTTTTATTTTGTTGTCAAAAGATGTTATTACAAATTGTCATGCTCAATAACCTGTGCCCCTCTCCAATCTTCACCTGGTTTCACAACAACAGGCACCAACATTGCAGCAGGGCCAGTGCAGATAAAATACTCTCTACCATACTTTTCTGCTATGGAACCTGGGCTGCCTATGTACGTGTCTTCAAAACCAAGCCGAATAACCCTAAAGAAAAGCTCATGTCCCTGAAATAGAGCTGGATTCACATCATATCCATTTTTTTTTATAAAAATATATGATTTATGAAATATCAAGCAAATCAGGTTACCTGATCAAGTGTTTCATATTTTGAAGGTGGGGTGTTATAAATTGCTTTTAATCTCTCTTGTGGCGGAGCAGCATAAATTCTACTGAACTTGTTCTTCAAAACTGTGAAAGGCACATCTTGAACCCTCCATATGCCTGGTTTATCTTCAGGCTCAGAACTAAAATCAAACATTCCAGCAGACTCAGATTTCATTGCTTCGCCCGGGGATAAAATTTCGAAAGGCGAAGATAAAGGAGGATGAGTGCAGTAAGAGCAGCCCTTAAGCCCTTGAATTCCAGCCTTTCCTCTCTTTTTGAATTTGAGATGACTTAATATAGCACTAGTTAGAGTGACAGGCTTGCGGCCATTGTTCTTTACTATAACTGCTGTTGCTATGCTCGTTGGATATAGTGAGACAATGTATGTTATATCAAGAGTTCCACTAGTAGAGCTCAATTCCACCTGCAAAAAAACAATAAACAAGTTGGATATTTGTAACTTAAAGAAAGAGCAGATAGTGCAGCTTTATATGTATTTAATTTTCTTTTTTTCTCAATATTGTTTTTGTTCAATCTCTTCCAATATCATAAAAATGCAGATTTCTTATCAGGAAATGACCATTAGAGAGAGTTTTATTTCATCAACAATCATAGATTTAATTTGATGTGAATTTAAATTGATTCAGACTCGTGTTTCTGAAATTTCAGCAACACTCCTATATTCAAATCTTGAAAGGGATAAGAGCCAGCTTAGATTGTAGTTCCCTTAAATTCTCCCAAAATTCTTTCCCTTCTTCATCACTGTAATTGACTATAAATTTTTTGTTTAATTAGGCTTCTACTAGAATTCAAACTCGCAATCTCTATATACAACTCCAGTACCACTAAGACAAAGCTCATTAGTGTAAATGAATACAAATTAGTGGCCTCAAAATCAACATCCACCCAAAATGAATCAAAAAGTGCAGTAGATTCAAGAACAAGAAACGGGTTGAATAGAAATACCTGTAGAGCATCAATGGCATCAGAATCAACATCCTTGACAGTCCATTCAGAACTAGAAATGAATGACCCTTTAGAACCGGTTTCAGATGCATCATTGATGACCAAACCAATGCCACCTCTAGTTTTACTAGAATCTTTTCCTGGAACTGTGTAAAGAATCTCCTGAAAGCCATCATCTTTCCAATAAACTTTTGGCTTGTAAGAAGTGACATGAGCATCAGGTATTTGGAGCCTTAAAGAACTGCCATTTCTAACTGTTAGATCAACAACTGGGATGTTATTTGATTCCAAGAATTTGATACCTTTTCTACCAAATTTTTCTTCAAGAATCTCTGGAGTGGGAAGAGTGGTCGTAGTAGATGATGAAGTAGCTTTTATTATGCTTGGCTTGGAAAGAGAAAAGGATAGAAGAGAAGCCATTGACGAGAAGGAAGCACTCTTAACAGCTTCCACTCACACACACCAGTAACTTGTTTGCTAGGCTCATCCTTACTTCAATAACTGTTTTTGTTTGGATTTCTATTTTGGCTTTTTTCAAACATAATTTATCATCTATGCACCCTTTAAAATTAGAGTGAATTATTAGAAATTCATTTTTATTTATTTATTTTGTAAAATTGCTTCGAAATTTATTAATGAGCTTACATTTTTTATAATAAAATTATTAAATTTGCGTCCTATTTTAATTTCTAATATTTTAAATTATATAGAATCTAATCCTCGAAATTTTAAAATTTAATTACACTTTAATTCCTAAATTATTATATAATATTTTGTTACATTTTAATCTCTCAAAATATTTTTTTCATTGATTATAATATAGGAATAAAAGCTAAAATTATTGAAACAACAAAAATCAATATGCATGTTAAAACAGCTTCTTATATGCCTATATATTTATATATGCAAATATTTAATTGACCATTCCTGTATCTTTCACATTTTTACAATTCTCTTATTAATCCAATTTACTAAAAATAAGTAAAAAAAAAAAAATTTGTTAATCTTGTAGGACTAAATTTATATAATTGGTTACGTATTATGTAAAAAAGAAAATAAAATAAAAAAATTTTCACTTCAAACTAGATTTTAAGCACATTGATGTAAATTAACCAAAAATGTAATAAATTTAAACTGTTAAATTCAAGTACAATTTCACTTGAAATTCTAGAAAAAAAAAAAAGAAATTAGAATTCCGTCAATTTTTTCCACGTCAGAAAATTCAAATTGTGAGCCACAATCACGAAGGGTTTGATTGGAAAGAAGACCTTCCTCAAGTCGGTTCAATTCATGGCAACAACTAAAATACATCAACAAAAGGTCAACCCATCTCTTAGTGCTAGTGTTGCCATTAAACCTGCCATACAAAGACCCACAAGAGCAAAGTACGCCACTGTAAGAAACTACAATTAAATGAATTCAGCACCAAAATGGCTCAAAGCACCCAAGCAAAAACACTTTTCAGTTGAAACTACAGCGTTGATACAAAGTACTTCCAGACCATCATCACATCAAGCTGGATTAGGAGCAGCATATACAAATCAATGGTCTTAAAATTTCTTTAACAGTAAACAAAATTGTCTATGCATGAACTTTTCGGACGCCAAACCAAGTACAAGATGCTGCCCAAAAAGAAACAAGCAAGACGAGTGTGTTATGGCCCCATGCAAAACTAGTCTTCATCCATCCCTGCAGGTGGAACTCTCTTTGGACCACCAGCTGGTTTTGCCATTATAATCTGCAGAATAGGAAAAACAATTAAACTAAAAGTTCCAATTCATATTCATGTTGAGTCATTTATGTGGATAAAAATTCAAGGCAGCAGTGGCAAAATTGATCATTCAAAACTCAGAAGAAGATGACCAAATCCTACGCCTGCCTAAATACCTTTACATAAAATATAAAAACCAAGTTAAGGATAATGCACAAGATCCAACGATCTTAGCAGGATTATAAGTGTAATATAAAAGCAAATATTACACAAATAATATACCTGGTCTACTCGCAATACAGTGCAGGCAGCATCTGCAGAATATTTGAGAGCAAAAAATCTGAAAAAACAAAAAGAAGGAACATAAAGCTTGCTTACTGAATAAAAACAAATTTTAGCTCAAGAAAATATAGTTTCAGATACAGACAATTAAGGATAATAGCAAAGCCAACACAGTTACGCTAAAGAACCTACAGAGCTTGGCAAAAGAAACATATTAAAGCTTTGGTGGGGCAGACCCCATCTCAACACAAGAATTGTGATTGCTAAAGATACCTAAGTATCCATACAAGAAAACCTCTAACTAAAAGTTACCACTGAACAATGGAGCACATGTGATCAATAATGACCATTCATCAAAGTGATTAAGCATACAATAAGAAGATACACAAAGTTTTGCAGTGTGTCACAAGGGGGAAATGGAAACACCAGTATTTCATAGAAAATTATGAAAAATAGAAGGCAAAGAAACATACTTTGTGACATAAAGGTCCCAAATATTCATGGTTGACACATCCTTACAAACACCTTCATCCAAGTCGATGCCCGCTTTGGTATTTCCAGATGCATGTTCAGCATAGAGAGATGATATGATCTCCATTGCATTAAGACCAGCATTATCGGCTATTGTTTTAGGTACCATCTCAAAGCTCTCAGCAAACTTTGCAATAGCATACTGATCCAATCTGCAAGGCCAAATAACTTGTTAACAGGAATACCAGGTAATACTACAAAATAGGGGAAGAAGAAGATTTTCAAGAAATAAATTACCCTGTTTCTTTAAAAGAGAACTCCTTCAGTCTTCTAGCCAACTCAATTTCAGTAGCTGCAGCTCCAGGAATTATACGGCTGTCCCTACACATTGCCTGACAATAAGATGTATGAATAAGGTTGTTATTCATGTCTTTCTGTTTATTAAATAGAAAAAAACAAATGAAATTCATGGAATTTGAACCAAAACACTAGGTATCTTAGGTATGACTTCCTTAAGGAGGTACAGATTAATGACTAATGACTTCCTTGAGAGGTAATACAAAAAATAACAGATGGAACAATTTTGAATGACCATAGGACCTATAACAATTAACAAGATTAACATAGGGAAAACAAAGAACCCATTGGAATAAATATCTAGCAAATACTACCTTATAGGTGTTCACTCCATCATCAACAGCTCTTTCAAGGTCTTCTAAAATACTATCAGTGCTTCCCCGTAAAACGACAGTGCATACAGAGTTTCCACCTTCTTCATTTTTCACAATAGTGACCTACATAAATATATGTTAAAAATGAGAACATAAATCGTACTTAAGAAATAGTGAGAAAAGGCAAAATCAGAGAAGGAAAAGAAGCCCAACTAAACCAAAATGTTATGACTAGGTATCTGCACATACCCTCACGCCACCAATTTCCTCAACTGAAATGAAATCTACATATCCCAAGTCATCCGGGTTTGGTTGGCTTAGTTTCAACTGTTGCAAGAATAAAAAGCATATCAGGGTGGATGTAAAAAAAAACTCTCAGAAACTATAAGCTGGAATTGCCCTTACAAGAGCAACAGAACCCGAAGTGCGGCAAAAGCGTCTCAATTCAAACTTTGAGCTAATCTTCAAAACCATGAGTCTGCAAGCAAGAATACAGGAAATTAGAATAATTAAACTATTTTATGGAGGTAGTAAAAGAAAATACTTAAGAAACCCAATATTGGCACTCAATTCAATACTGCATTATTTATAATTGAATCAGCTGATGATTAATACTAGTGTGGATATAATTTGCCTAATTAGCTATCGTGTGACCCGTTAAAAGTGTTTCATCTTTAAATGGGTCAGGCAGAAAACTATTGGGAGGAACAGGAAAATAAAATGAGAAGGTGAATTGAATGTACTTGTAACGTTCACAAAAATGCAAAGCCATTTCTCCAACAGCTGCTCCACTAACAATCACTTTGGCACCAGAATCTGCGACTGCTTTAATGAGTTCCTCAATTTTAGCTTCTTCAGTTTTGGCATAATTCTCTAGCTAAAGGGGCAAAATAGAAACGGGAAATTTTACACACATCAGAACCACCACTATATTCATTAAATTTGTTCTGAAATATATAGGCTCCTGAAATACTAAACAAGCAATGCTGCAAAGAAAATAGAAGGATCAAAAACCAAATGTGGATTTCCTATAGTATACCTGCTCAGCAGAGTGAATTAGGACAGTTCCTTTGGTTTCAGTTGCTGAGGTATCAACTCCACCAGCAAACACAGCAACCTATGCAAGTATAAAAACAAAGGTTAAAATTTAAAATTAATAAATCCATAAAAAAATGTAATCACAATGTCTTCAAGTCAAGTCCAAAAGCAAACTCTAAAGGTGACAAGTTCAAGAATATAATTAAAGAAGAGAAGTTATAGCATCACAAATCTGATTCATTGTTTAAAATGCATATGTATATGTCTCCTTTAGGTTTATATAAAAGATTCAGAATTCCAAAAAATAAAAAGCAAAGGCCTAGGCATATGAAGTGACAAATGTAAACTACAACGGAACATTACAATCAACTGAACTTGTTTCTGAAACTTTCTTTCATCACACTAAACATAACAAGTTCTCAAAATGTATTGACAATTATTGAACCTTCATCTTTGATTACTTGTGAATTAAAGAACTCAACATGGAAAAATATAGTAGCAAAATGTGGTACTCCACATGGAAACATAAGATTATAACAACAAAAATAGCGTCTACTACTTGCTGAAATAAAAAAAATCAATTTCCAATGTTGACGAAACATCTAGATCATATACTCTGGTTAGCTTTAATGGAAGAATGAAGAAGAAAAGGAGGTCGATTCAATGGAGCTACTTGACTGTATATCACATAAATCATCAAATGGAAAATCTAGTAGAGGCAAGCAAGTTGGCTCACAAGCCGAGAGTCAAATGCATCATCTTAACCTCCCATGGAATTACAATGCTCAATCAGTGTTATAAAGCAGTTACTGTCAGCTACTCTCGAGAAAGGGACCACAATATGTCAAACAGACAAGCAATGCAGAACTGGAAAAATAAATAATCCATTAGAACAATTACAGATCATTTTTAATTATTCCTTAGAGTCTCAATTGATATAGCAGGAAATATAACTTCAAACTCTGATTTAAGCAAATCTAATATGAGTGCCAACAAGGATTTTCCTTTTACCAAAGAGCAACAAAATCAAATTTGCAAGACAATGACTTCCTAATAAAATATAATTGATACAGAAACTCATGAAAAGTTTCAGTTCAGAAGAAACAGCAAAAACATAAAAAAAAAAAAAAAAGACAAATGAGTGCTCACCTTCGCCTTCTCAACTCTCTTTATAGTACCCACAGCATCACTTTTTAATACCATTCCTCGAACTATTGTACAATCATGCAAACCTCCTCCCACAAGCTTTGCAACCCGGACATTATCGACATTAAAGTTTGCAGGGTTCTTGGGGCATACTTGGATGCATGCCTGCAGTACAAGAAAGTAGGATTGCAGATGGAACATTCTGAGAAACAGCTGATATATAACAACAAATTGAATATAACTAAAGAACTGTGCTATGTACTTACATCAGCAATAAGATTACATAAAATGTCTTCTTGTCCAAATTGCTTGCTAGCAACAGCAGCCTTCATCCGAGTAATGACCTGTTCTTTATTCCTCACATCCATTGTTTCAGAACCTTTCTCTACCAGTTCATCCAAAATTTCGATTGTCTGCAAAAGATTTTTTTATTTATTCTGAAGAACAAATTCTTCAACCTAGTAGATCTGATCACATAAAATAGTAATTAGCAAACCTTGGCGATTGCTTTGCTGTATCCACTGATGATTTCACTCGGATGCAGTCCCATCCTGATAAGCTCCTCTGCATTTTGAAGAAGCTCACCGGCAAAAGAAATTGTCAAGTTAGCTCCATCACCAATTTCCTCTTGTTGAGCTTTACCAGCTAAAACCAAGATTTTGGCTGCAGGATGCTGAACCTCGAGTTCATTAACAATAGTGGCAGCATCATTGGTCACGAAAAGCTTGTCCAAATGGTTGATAACCATCTTATTCATACCTAATCACAACCAAATCACCAAATCGAATTAAGGAAACCAAATTCTAGATTCAGTATCTGTAGTAAATTGCAGTTTTAAATGAAAAACTAGGATAAAACAAATGTAGTCGAGATGAGAAGAAGAGGGAGGAGGTACCATTAGGGCCAAGCGAGGTGCGAGTGATTGTGGAGAGTTGTTTGCAGGCATCGATATTTTTTAGAACAGCTTCGTCAAGACCAGAGAGATGCTTGTGTCCCTCTTTGAGCATTGCTTGTATTCCATACGGCTGCATTGAGAACCCCATTTTTACAGATCTTTCACTTTGAACAACTTGCTCGATCTCTGATTTCTTCTGTTTCTTCTTCTTCTTCTTCGAGGTTGCAGGAATGAGAGAGAAAAACCCTAGAAATGAGTTTCCCTCGTTCAGTGATCAGTGTGGCTCTGTATAAAGAAACTAATAGCAAGTGTTTAACCCAGAATGCCCTAGATGTTTTGGCTCCCCTGGCCCTACTTACTTTGAACTAGAACGACGTCGTTTGAGTTTTTGCAACTTAGAAAAATAAAGAATCGCTCTAATAATTTGATAATTATATTTTTTTTAAAAATATAATGAAAAAAAAAGAGTAATCTAAAGGTTTTGTTTATTAGCTATTTGAAATAAAATTTTAATTATTAAGTGTTTTTATCATTTTACAAAAAAAAAAAAAAATTAAATAATTGGTTTTTTTTTAATAAAAAAATGTATATTTTAAATTTTGATAGGTGAGTTATTTATTAAATATTATAATGTAAAAGAAAAAAAGGAATTTTTTTTTTTTTAGTATTGGAGAGTGGGATTCAAATCTCCATTTATTATCCAAAAATAGCATTATAAAACTAATTAGTTTAGTTTTTCTTTTTTCATTTTATATTGTCACAGCATAAAATATATATATATATAATGATTTTATCTTTTCAGGAAAATTACGATGTAAAAAATTATGAATGTTGAAAATTTATTTTGGTCAAAACAATTATAGTAAATTAAATTTTGAAATTTAATCTAATATATACAGTTATACTCCTACCAACTGCTAAATTATTTACAAATAAATCTTTGTTCTATGATTAGTGAATTTTTAAAATTCTTTCATAGATCATAATTAAAACCATTATCGTCTTCTACTCCGAAATTACTATCAATTCTCAAAGGTCATATTCCCATTTTGCTGTTTTTAGGGCCTTTGAATCATATCATTTGATCCATAGTCTCAACTTTCACCCTGAAATTCATTCATAAAATAAAAAATTCATAACCAAAAGCATTTTTAATATCTTAAGCTGGATCGGACAAACATTTAGGAATGAAGAGTTCGGCTGGGCCAATACTAAGAAAACATAAGCCCAACTTGAGCCCATAACAGCTGCAACCATTCAAGGGAATCATGCCTCAAGATAACGTTTGATAATAAAAAGCTGTGAGAAATTGATAAAACTGGCATTTCCACTATGAACTCAAAAATTAAAATAACCACCAATCATAAAAAAAGACGGGTACAAAGAGACAAAACTTAACAATTAGAAGAGAATTACTTCAAAAGCAAGAAGAGAGAACATCAAAGATGAGGTCATTGCCACGCTACAAAAGAACACACAGGTCGTTCGGTTTCAAAGCACCAATCTATTCTCACAGGTAAAAGCTTAGCCTACGTGAGTGCTGATAGTAATTAGCAAATTCACTACCAGTGTCATGAAACCCACCACTACAATTCTGCCCCTAAATTCTATCCTAAAATGGAATACTAGCAACAGCCCAAAAATTAGCAGGCACTTGCAACCACATTAGGAACAACTTTGTTTTCGGATGATCCAACAGACTTGACATTGTTGGAAGAGTTTTCAACTGCTGCATCTGATCCATTCTCTTCTAGCCACTTACCCACCTCTGCTGCCTTCGAAACACTATCCATGGATTTTTGTGAATTCTCTTTCCCCACCGTTGCAAAATTCTCTTTAGTATTTGCCAAATCATCACTAGGTTTCCCATCCAAAACCTTTTCATGAGACAAAAAAACGTTTTACCATTGGTTGATCAGCTCCAGGAGTATGGAAAAAACAAAAAAGCAATAGGAATATAGAACTTTGGTATTATAAAAAAACATAAATACCAAATCAATAAAATAATTAAGAGTTATTAATAAAAAGGTAAGCACATCCTACCTGTTTTTGAATCTTTTGTTTAGCTCTTTTCTCCTGCATAATTCTTTCTCGGGCTGCATAAAACCCAAAATCATCCAGGATGGATGTCTTGCCTTTATAACCCTTAAGAATTTTAAGTATCTGAATACCTTTCTCAAAGACAACCTATATCATTGAGAAACCATTTAAAAATTAGAAAAGTATAATTTAAAAAAAGAGACGAACACAGAAAGGAAGAGAAGAGAACCCATCTACCTCTTGTGTATCTCTACTATTAGTTACAGGCTTGTTCTCATTGTTTTCAAGTGTTATGTGCCTTAAAGAACTATTTGGCACATCCTTAATAATATGCCACTTCACAGGGAAGCAACCAATCCACTTCTCCTGCTGCCAATACTCCACAGTTTTATTAAAATCAACCGATCCGACCATCTCTGCTAAACCAACAAATTGCCCGCTAGTATTGACCTAAAAGAACAAAAATAAATAAATTCAAGCGTGGGAAAAACTACAAAATGTGATCAGTCAGTGATATCAAACTACTCGTACTTACAGAGAACAGTAGAAATACAGGACAACCACCAGAATTTTCCTTGGCTTCATTGTATGCTGCATCCAGCTTTTTATTCCCATTAGGCGTGCTTGCCCAGATACCATATTTGATGCTTTTGTGAACATCATCCTCACTGTATGACTTAATAACAAAGAATTTTGCATCCGAGTAATCCTCAGGAAAATCCTCCCTGTTGTACTGTTCCATGTCCAGCACTTGAGGCAAATTGTCCTCATTATTCTCTGTCAGTGGGAGATTCTGGCCCTGGACTTCCTTCGCAACAGGGCCAAACTCTGTTTGGTTCTTAAAACCCTTGACCCTAGGTCCTCTATTCAACTCGCTCAAACCATCCATATTTTCATTGCCATAGCCATGGCTCTTGGGTTTATATTTATTATCAACAACCACCCATCCACGTCCATTTGTCCACGAATTACCACCATAGGACCCAAAACCTGCACCAGCTCTATATCCATATTGGTCATACATTCTATTGTTAGGGTACATCATGTTCATAGCACCAGAAGCCTGCCCAAAGCCAGACATTGGTCTTGTAGGGTGCAAATTCTGAGATTAGAACAATAAAACAACCTTAATACATTGCCCCAAAACAAAATGTGATATTACAAGAACTATCAGCTGTCAAAAATTGATAAACTCTGAAAACACAAGCTGCACGATGCATAGAATTATTTCTCATCATTTTTTCTGGGAAGCTGAAGCTAAATAGGTCCACTTAAAACACATGACAAATGAGATTTTAAGACTATGTCAAAAGAATTCAAATAATTATCCAATCAAAATGAAAATCTTGTAAACTTGTTGAAGCAAACTTATATCATCTATAAGCTCCTGAATGAAAAAAAGGTAGATTACCAGTTAATACATACCATCGATGAAGAAAAACCATTGTTGATTGTATGTCCAGCTGGCCCATTAGAAAACATAGAGGGATCCAACCAAGGCATTGGTGACTGAAAGCCATCGTATCCAAACCTTGGGTCATAACCAGGAGATAGAAATCCTGTAGGTAAACCTTCCCTTTTGTACAAACCATTTAAATTTGAATTAGAATTTTGATTGCTTGGTCTAAAAGGCTTACATCTATTTACACTTCCCCTGAATGCTTTATTATTGGGGTTTCCTGAAGCTGTCCCAACAGACAATGCCACTTCATCAGCTGCAGCAGAAGTTGGAACCTCAGTTTGGGAAGCACTGCCTGAATTAGGAGAATAAAGTGTGCCATTCGAAGCTGGAGCCTGGTAGAAAGGACTAGGGTACTGGTATTGCTCTGTTCCATATAGCTGTCCATCATTTCCAACAGTAGGCACAGTTGAATTTAGTGAAGGGCATGTTCCAAAAGGTGCATAACCATAGCCTTGATGGTACATAACAGTCTCGTTATTGCCATAGACACCCTGCCAACAGACAAAAACCTGTCAAATCCAAACTCCAACCTAAGAATATCAATAATAGTTATTCACCCTATAGTTTGATAGGCTAAGCTATAGATTTGCAACATAGACACCAAAATATAAAGAGAGACAGATGGATGATAGAAGAGGACAATGAGAATGAGAAGAAGGGAAAAACATAACGCTGACCTTATTAAATTGAAACATAATTACAACCCAATAATAAACTATACAAAAGAAATATCATCTCCGAAAAATACAGCTATGTTAAAAAGTGAGAGCAATATGAGATTACAAATGTTTCTGAACCATCATCCAATTTCACAACTTCAACAACCATTAACACTACATTCTAGTGCAGGAAGTATAATTATTGCTGTGTAAGAAGCTGCACCACTTGAGAATTGAAGTACAACAATAAATTAAATCTACTACATCATATCCACCTCAACGGGCAACAGCACCACATAACAAAAGGGATGAGAGAATCAGAAAATTCTTCCTTGAACGCTGTCTATGGACAATCTATGTATGAATACACATGCATATACAAGTGAGAGGTAGAACTGACATGTGACATCTCAACCTCATCAAGATTAACATCATATCTAGAGTAATTATTCCACCCATTACCATGCCCATCATAACCTGAAGAAGGATGAACATTTTGCACCAGAACGTTACTGACCCAGAAAAGTATTAATTACCCAATTAAAACAATTTAATGTAGTTAAAAATTTCAAGTTTTTACCCATTTTGAACATATGTTTTAGGGCAATGGCCTTAAACCTAAATGCACAGCTTACCTCCATGATAATACGCAGACGATGGGTACCCATTAGGAGAATAGTAGGCGTTTTGGTCTACATGAAGATGGGTGATAGACCGATTTAATGGCTTGGCTGTATTAGTAGCCAAGTCACTTGATCCATATTGACTAGTAGAGAGCTATACCAAATTACCAATCAATTTACCATGTGATCAGACAAAATGCTTGAGGGGAAAAACCGTTCAATAATTCAATAAAGAAACTTAGTTACCTTCTTTGCAGGTTCAGGAATTTCAGTAGTCTTGATCTGAGAATCTAATGACAAATTCTCCAGCACACCTGCAACCTCTGTAAAAGTAGTTAAGGATACAACAAACCATGAGACAATCAAATCAAATCAATTCACATTGTTTATTAATATTCAAATCCAAACATATGGCATTTAGTCCACGTTTAGGAGAATGGCAACAAAAGTCAAAGTCTTAGTCCTTAAGTCTTTATCCTTCGAAAGCAATATCTACTCAATCAACAACCACCCAAAATATATACAAAACCTAATTTAACATATCACAGATTATTCATCGTAACATTGTGAAAAAAAAAATCAGTAATAG
The DNA here is from genome assembly GCA_948193065.1 of Aleurites moluccanus. Taxonomy (NCBI): domain Eukaryota; kingdom Viridiplantae; phylum Streptophyta; class Magnoliopsida; order Malpighiales; family Euphorbiaceae; genus Aleurites; species Aleurites moluccanus. The sequence continues at coordinate 7,383 of CANXYC011108147.1, read as the reverse complement.
AAGCTTAAACCCTAAGAGAACACACATCCGAGCCAATAAGAACCATTCCATGAATAATATATCGATCAAACTCCATAAAGCATGAAGATTATTGAAAAAGAAAAAGATAGAAAGAAAGAAACTCTATACATATGCATATATATTTTGTATCTGAAACCCAAATATAAAATACGAATATGAAATAACTTTTACTAATATAAAAATAAAACCTAACAAAACCCATAATTCTCAAAATAAACCCAATTCAAGAAACAAATCTCGATCTACTACCAAGCCAAAGAAACACAAAACAAGACGAGAGGGTAAATATGAATTACACATGATATGTAGGAGACATGTATAAGAAAAATAACAATCAATATTTGCAAAAGCTAAGAGTACCCAGATGAGGGAACTCAATAAGGATACGATCAGAAGGAGAAGTAACTGCAGCCATGGTGATGATGATGAGATTGACTAATGATTCAGATAGATATAGAGAGGGAAAAAGAGAGATACAGAAACCCTAAAAGTCAAAGGGGAAGAGTATTTAAGAGGGAGGGATAATTGGGGAAAGGTCCAAAGAAGAAAGAGAGAGAGAAAGACTTGAAGAAGGGGTAGCCGCCGAAACCCAAGAGTTGGGGTTTTAGAAACAAAAACATCGTTTTAAACAGTTTTTTACGCATATGGAGAGACAGCGTTTTAAATTGCACCACCGATCCACTTCCAAATCCATCTAAGATTTTTTCTTTTTTTATGTTAAATAGTTTTATTTTTTAATATTAAAAAAGAAAATTTATATACAGAAGAGAAAAGAAAATTCTGCATTTAATGTTAGTTGTGTGGACGTGCATGTCCTTTTCTTCTATCGCACGGCCTGATGATTGACACAACAAATTAATTTCACCGTGTGATCTAGGGTTTTGAGTATTATTGGGGTTTATTTTATGTATTGGGCTTTGGCCCATGTCTAATGAGAAGGTTTTTTGTTTTTTTCCCACTAAAACTCCTAAGCCCGTTTGATATCCATTCATTAAAAATACAAAATCATATTTAAATTAATAGACTTTGGATTAAAAATTTCAGAAAATTCTTAATAAAAAATAGTAAAAAATATATGAATTGTTCAAAATTTATCATCCACTACAATTCTCTATTTTAAGAGTTTTTAAAATCCCACATAAAATATAAAATTTTAAAAAATCTCATATTTTAATGAATGAAAAATTTTATAAATTATCTTTTTATTACAAAAATATCATTAAAATCCATAGATTTTATTTTATTTTTATTCCAAATAAATGAAATTTTATAATTTCATAAAATAAAAAAAATCTAAGTTTTGAATTATATGGATTTTGATAAATTTTATAGATTTCAAAATTTTTAATATAAACGTGACCTAAATGAATTCCACGTAAAATAGTTCAAAAAAAATTCTCATATTTATTACGTTAAATATAAAATTTAATTAAATTTCATATATTTTATGTTTGGAATAAATTTAAAATTCAGTTATATTGCATTTGAATATATGGATTTGAATTTGAAATTTAGATTTTAAATCTTATATTTGAAGTCTATAATTTGAAATATTTAAATTTATAAATCAATTGTTTGGAGAGTGTAAGGAATTTAAAATTTACTTTTTAGATAATTATTTAAATATAAATATAAATTTAAAATTTAATTTTAAAAAATAATAATTTAAAACTATATAACAAAATAATTATAATATACATAATTTTTGAAAATTTTATTTATAGATTTTTCAAATAAAAAATAAAAAATTATTATTTAATTTTGAATATTTAATAAGATGAATTTTATTAACTAAATTTCAATTTATTTTTTATCATGGTTTTATATGAATATTACTATTTCTTTTTATTTCCAACTAAATATATTTATATATTTTAATTATTTTATTATTGTAAAATACTATAAATTTTATTAAATATTGGTGACTATAAATAAAAGGAAAGATAATGTTTTATATTTCATTTATTTAATATAATTATTGTATTTGAAATAACGAGGTAAAGTTAGGAATTTGAAATATTTAATTTTTGGTAATTGATATTTTATCAAGTTTTTGGTCCAAATTTAAATCCATCTAATTTTAATAACCCAAATAAATGATTTGATTTAAATTCAAATCCAAACCCTAAATCCATGTTATCCAAATATACCATTAACATATTTGGTAATTATCTAAAATACCCTTCAAATAGATAGAGAGAGAGAAGAAGATAACAGGAGCAAAGACAGAAAATTAGACGGCAGAGAGAAAGGAGGAGGAAGAGAAATCAGAGGGTTAGGTAGAGAAGAAAAAAGAGTGAGCCAAGAAGGAGAGAGAAATAAAAGACGAGTATTTTTTGTCTAATTAGTTGTCCAAGTTTTGTGAAATTCATTTGAAATTCCATTGAAATTAACGGAAATTTAATTGAACTCTATGTTTTCTTTTCATACTAAACATAAAACATTGAGATTTCAATTCAATTTGAAAGTCATTTATAACCAAACTGGGGTAAGTTATTCATTAGCATAACAAATCGCAACCTATTCATATACATTTGCTATATATTATTCTTTTCCCCTTTATTTTGATGGACAACTAACCTCGCCAAATATTTTGCTGGAATTTCTGCTTAATCTAAGGAGTCAGAAAAACGTACATTAGTTGGTGAAATTGTTTAATTCATCATAATTATACACAAGGTTGAAACTCTAACGGGATTATATTCGGACCATACAAGAACACAAAAAGAAAAAGACTCGACTTACTATTCTAGCCTAGAAAAAAAATTGAACATTGACTTTTTAGTTTTTCTACAGGACAATTCAAGTTTACCAAGTCCAGCCCATTACTACAACTACAAGCATCCATTATAACAGCCACCCTTTGCCATTGCAATGGTATTATGCAATTCTTTGCCGCCCACTTGTAACTAAACTTAAGGAACTATAATTCAAATTCGCGGTTACCATATATCAGAGTGGTCCAAAAATGCAGCAGAATTAAGCAAAACATTCTTCTGCTATTGGAAGATATATACCCTACTTGACACGCTTCAACTCATTAAACAGCCAAAGTTCATTCATATTGAAACCTACCTCGAACTGAAAACGTTTGTCAAGTTTCTGTTGCTGATTCTAATAATCTTATCACAATTCACAAAGACCATTCACTCCATTGTTGTTCCCTTTATTTTCTCTGTTGATAATACCCTATTTCAAGATTTGAAAGGAATCTTGTTTCACCATAGAGCTTTAAATTGTGAAGAATTGAAAGAGAAAAGGATTATAAAAAAGCACTAGATACCATCATGCCACACTGTTTCCACGGATTTCATTTCCTTTCTTCATCATGATGGTCGAGATTTTGATGCTATTCAAAGGCATTTGCCACTTCGCTTTCTCTGTGTCTTACATTATTGCATTCATTATAAACAGTCTGTTGCGCTTGCCAGAAACAAAGTATAAAACGATGGGGGACAAATGGGAAACTTTGGCCCATGCAAGATGGAACCTTTAATGAATGTGTTTAACCTTTTGATGCATATACAGGACGGAAAAGCATGTCAATTTATTCAACATAGCCTCAGGACACAAAATAATACTTTTATTTTTCTCTCTTGTTTAAATGCAAGTAAGACTGACAGTATGTGTATGATTAATTCAAACCTCCACTGGAAGATTAACCTCTCTCAGAACTTTTGCAGCATCCTCAGGGAAAACAGGATTTATATAACAACCAGTTCCAATTTCAAACCCTCCTACCCCAGTTAATTGAGGTACTATCTGTAAAAACCAGTGAGTATAAGGTAATTGTGATTCTTTAACCTGAAGTGGAGCTGTCTGGATCATGAAATTGAATGGTGGGTTATTCAATTGTACAGACATCTTTCTAAGCATGAGCTTCAGCAATCCCCCAAGATCAACGGCCTGCAGAGATATACAATTACTAATGATATAAGTTCATGAATCATTTAAAAGAACACCATATGCAATGATTCAAAAAAATTGGTATTTAATGCAGAATGGTGTTTTATCGCATTTCACTGGTTCTAATATAAATTTATTAAATGTACACCTCACACTTCATAGAAAAAGCAAGTATAGAGAACACTGCAAACATCAAGTATAGAGAGCAACGCAAACATCATAGCCTACTGATGTTCCGTATCACTGTACAATATGTGTATGTATAATGTTGGACTGAACTCAAAACAATATTGAATCTAAGGTTCTATTATCATCACTATTTTGTATGTGCATCAGAGGAGATTTTCAACCAAATCAAGAAATATCACACTTCATCTCATTGTGGCATTGAAGATACATGTTGATAGATTGATGACTGTTATCAAACAGTTTCTTCCCCATTAATTGGTAAACCAAACTCATTTATATTTCAATACCTCAGTTCACCAACCATGTTCAAATTAAAAAAAATAGCAACTATCCGGATAGATTTGAAAACCTAATCAGAAAATGAATCGATAGATGCAATTTGCAAAAACTAGAATTAAGCACAGATGATTACCTTCTCAGAATCTAATTCATAGAAATGAGAGGAATGATCACGGGGCACGATCCATATCTCAAATGGAAAAGTAGCAGCAAAAGGAACGATTGAGATAAAATGAGTTGATTCATCTATTAAAAGCTTTTCTTTATGAACTACGCAGAGGGCACATTTCCCTGTCTTATCAAAGTACTCCCTTGTACCATCAAGTCGAGCAGAAACAGAAGGAGGTATGATGGGAAGTGCCATTATCTGACTGTGAGAGTGACTCATTGATGCCCCAGCAGATGCACCATGGTTCTTGAACACCTTAAATCATAAAACCAAGTGCATTGTCAATTTAATTGCATCTAGGCAAGAGAAACGAGTTAAAATTGCATATCAACATCAAAGGAAAGCACTGAGCAATTGATACATTTGAATACACACAAACACAAATTTCATGGATTGAAAAGATGTATGAAAACATTAAAATAATCTGGACATTTAAGTAATCTATCCAGACCTCTTCAAAACATTTAAATGATAAAATTAACTGAACTAGGAACAAACCCATACCACATCTCCATATCGGCATATCCAGTAAAGTATCAAACGCAAATTACTGATGAACTCAAGCGAGCAATCAAAAGAAAAATCATCCCAAACAAATTCAATAAGAACACCAAACCTGCACATATTTAATGGATTCACAGCTCATAATCTGCTCAATCCTCTTCTTATAAACAAGCAAAACCTCGCCGATCACTCTCGGTTCCATATCGCATAACTGCACCGAATGAACTGGAACCTCGATCACCACATCGTGGAATCCAAACCCGCTCAATATCCGACCTGGACTATCCAAGTAAAGGCTTTGCTCAGATGGTTCATCAAGGTTTCTGCTCAACGCCGGGTAGAGATTCTCGATGACTCTAATCTTCCATTCCGGATTATTTGGGTCGGGTGGAACCCGGAAGATTTCGGGGGCACATTCATGCTCGTGGCCAATGCAGAAAGGACATGGACTATTGTTTGGATTAGGGTTTTCAGGAGTTTTGGATTTGAAATCAGTGGGTCGTTTGGCTCGGGCGGGTGAGAATATGACCCACCGGTTAGTGACTGGATCGTGCCTCAGTTCGGGGCTCCGAGTTGGAGGAGGAGCTGGTGATGCCATGTCTTTTCCGTCTCTAGTTTGTGGGTATTGGCAAATGGGGTTTGTTCAAATCCACTTTCTCGTAAAGGTCATAAACGGAATCTGTTTGGTTGGAAGGAAAATGAAGGAAAATACAAATACAAAATAGTTAAATGATCTTAATTAGTGCATTTCATTTAAATTTACTTTTACTATTCACCTCATTGAATTTGTTTTGATCAAATGAAAGAGGTTGGTTTGTAAATTAAGTAATTTATAAGTTCATAAATAAACTTCAACGTAAATATATTAATAATTTACTTATAAATTAATATTTTATATATTTTTATTTTAATGCATAATATTTTTCTTAAATAAATCACATAAAATACATGATACAGATGATTTTATTATTATTATAAAAATAAAATTTTATTATTGTCAACTTGTAATTTGTTATTAATAAACATGCATATGGCATAGATGGGTGTCTAACTATATAATTATTATAATTAAATTATTATTTTTTTAACTATATATTTTCCTTATATTTTTTTTTTTTGTTTCAAAATAAATATTTTAATTTTTTTTAATACATCGCAATTTAATTATCATATTTTTTAATTTAAACTATATTTTATTATTTTTATTAAAAATATATAGAAAAATATAAAAATTAATTAAATAATATAGAATTTGAGAATTACAAAAAAAAAGGGAGTTTAAAATAATTAATATATTAAAATAATAAAAAAATTAAAATAAAATAAAATAAATTTCTTAATTAAAAAGAGTAATTATTTATTTTATAATTAAAATATTTATTATATAATGAAAAAAGTATGAATTAATTATCATATGTTTAAAAGGCAATAACATTTTTATGAAAGAGTGATCGTGAAAAATTAAATATATTTTTTATATTTATTATTTTAAAATAAAATAAAAATACAAAATAAGGCCTTGAGTATTTATAGGAAAATTTATAATAGAAATCTTAATTTTGTGACTTAAAGTTAATTAAAATATCAATCCATGTTAGACTTTATTTGTTAATTGACTAATTTAAAACCGACATTGACCAATAATTTTTGTATGCTTACATGCAATACATTGACTAACAATTAGACCATATTATTTTACACATAGACTTATACCCAAGTGTATATACAAAAGTAATTATAAACATTAAAATATGTGCATATTTTTTATATTTTATTAAAATAAACAATATAAATCACATTTTCAAACCCTTTTTTTTTTTTCTCAAATACCATACACAATACATATCACATAAAGTACTAACTCTATATCACATATTGGCTTAATTCACACAAATATATTGCATATTCTAATTCAATAATTTTCATATTATTGAGAAGACTTGGTTATTCATAAATTTTATGCAAGGCTCTTTAATGGGAAAACATTTTATGCAATTATGTTGAGTAAACATGTGATATTTTTTAATTAATTTAAAAAAAAATAAATTATTTTGAGTTTAATATTTTTTTATTATAAAATAAATTTTCAATTATTTCATATCAGTATAATAATCGTTTAAGATAATAGTATAATTATTAACGTCATTTTTAATATATTTTATTAAAAATTAAAAATAACTTTATAGATGCATAGAATATATATGCTTTAGTTTACAACTATTAATATATTATTTTTGCAATTTGTATTTTATTATATATATATATATATATAAATATATATATATATATATATATATATATATATATATATATAT
>CANXYC011108053.1:0-15023 GCA_948193065.1 Aleurites moluccanus | reverse complement strand
ACCTTTGTTGTTTACCATAACCCTTATCCTTGATTGAATGTTGTATATTGCAATGCCTTTAATTCAAATACCATTTGATTTGAAAGATATTGAGTTGATACCATTGATGATACCATTGTTGAAAAATGGTGTCTATTGATATGATGTACATTTGTATTGACCTAAATGTGGTTTGACAGAGCTGCCGCTCCGACAGGGTAATAGGTACATACTGTCGGCAATGTGCACATTAATATTGATGCCCTAACTGGGAAGGGTTATTGGTCCCAGCCATAGGACCTAATCAGTCTTATGCTTACTTGATATGTGAACGACTGTGTGATTATAAATAGTCTACGTATAAATGGTAACTAAGTCAAATAGATACGTAATTGAGGTTTATAAATTATACATATGATACTGGGTTCTATGGGTGTCGGTCGCCATTGGCATCTCCCGCATCCTAGGACCATCGCGATCCAGAAACAGGTCGTGACATTATGCATATCCATAACTTGATTTATTAAATCAATGACTATATTTCCTTCTTGAATGAATGTCACCTTGTTATTTCTATTGATCATCCATTGATTAAAATGATCCATTTCCATTGATTGTTATTGAAATTATAATGCTTATTGTATTTATTCATATTGAGAACCCAAATTTTGATATTGTGTTTGATTGACCACGTATCAAAATACTTCCAAAAGTATGCACACCAAATATTTTACCACATGCCATAATATATATTATTGATTAGCTACCTTTATACTAAGTAAAGAAATTGACACATGTCTACCGAAATGCAATGATACCAATTGATAATTGAGCTCATGTTTACCTATTAAATGCCATTGTACCGTAATGATTCTAATGATTACTTGATAGTATTATTGAATTTCATTGGCCTATTTATATGTGGATTTGACAGAGCTACCTTACCGATGGGGTAGTGGATAAGTACCATTGGCATTGTGTACAATAATTTCTATACAAAGTTTACCCTAAACTAGGAAGAGACTTATCCTACCTTATGTTACGATATCTTATATGCAAATGATACATGTTCAAGGCCCAATATCTGTCAGTTCTATATGTGAATGTAAATGTGATACTTATGTCAACCTTAATCCATATTGCTTACCATTGATATCCATTCTTTATCCAACATTATTTATCATTGATATCATTGTTACCTATTTCAAATTTCCAATGGTATTTGGTGTGTAAATAGTTAGCCTTTGATATATTGTTATCTATTTATTGTATTCATTGTCACTTAGTTTCCATTGATATATTTATTTATCATTTACCTGTACCTCATGCTTAATGATGTATACTTAGCTCACTAAGTATATTAATACTCACTCGTGGTTTGTTTAATTATTTTTTTTAGGAAAGAAGTACTAGGAGCAAAATCCCAAGTCATTTTCCTTCCTCCGTACTTGGGACATCCGAAGACTCAAATGTAAATTTTCTAAAGTCAGTTTGTATATACTCTAGAGCTCCATGAGGTATATTTTGGGAAGTAGATAGTTGTGTAACTTGTGAATATTATCTGTTATTGAAATTAAAATTATAACTGATGGTAAATGAATATGATATAATAATGCTAAAATATGAACTGTGTCATAAAATGAATTTATTAAAGTGCTTTATAAGAATGTTTGAACTGTGAAGTTGAGGATATAAGGATGGAAAATAATTGGAAGCGTTAAATTATTTTTTTATGCAGGCTGTGTAATTTTTAAAAAACCCAATTTTGGGTTGGGAATAGTAAGAAAAATATAAAAGAAACTCTGCCGAAATTTATGTAAAATTAATGAATGATAAATGGAATCCGAATATTAATGTATGGGTTAAAGTTTGAATAATTAATGATTGTCAAGTTTAAAGGGTTCTACGGGTTTCCGGTGACTTTAAGTTTACCCATGCCTTAGAACCGTCGCGTTCTAAAAGTGAGGACGTGAGACTTAACTTTCGAAATTTAAATTTTAACATAGTGACAAAAATTACACTCTAAAGCCTCACATTCTCTCAAGTATTTAAGGGATAGTATATTTGAAACACTTAAAACCAAGTCATGCATTGTAATAACCATAAGCTTGCTAATTTATCCAATCTCCACCACTAATCACAACTTCAAATTCTTAAATTTGATTGTCTTTTCATTTAGTGGCAATGGGGTTTGGGGAAAAGGGTAAGAAACAATGATAAATATAGGCTAAAAATATTAAAGTGAATCTAAAAAATGAACACAAATAAAAATGATAATGAAATACTCTCACCAATCTTTCTATACAAAAATATAATTCTAACCCTTTATTTTTCATTTTTATGCCTTAAGAACCTGTAAAATATATATATATATATATATATATATATATATGTATATATATATATATATGTATATATATATTATTCATTGCAACTTTTCTTTTTTTTTTCTTTAGTTGCATCATTCACAGGTTTTAATAATTTTTCAAAATATAAAGAAATAAATAGAATACATATTATATCCAATATTTCCCACTAACTCAACTAGCTACCCATACATAGAATTTCCTACACTTATTCAATACTATCTCACATCACTAAAATACTCTTGAACCCTAATGGAAGTAAAGACAATATTTTAATGGCTAGCTCATGTAGAGTTATTTTCAAAGAAAGGATATATCATAATATAAATGTGACGTCCCACTGTAAGGGGCATGATGGTCCTGGGGCACGGGTACAACTAAGGTCACCAGATACCCGTAGAACCAATTAACATGTCAATTTCAATTAATAATTTATCAATTTTCATAATCTATATAGCGAATTTTATTCGTAATCATAGATACCTTGTTTAAGTCATAATCACATAGTACTTATCTTATTAACCATGTGCATTTGTCATTTCATTTATTTCTAAACCTTATTATGCTTATAATATGTTAATCAGTTTGATTATATACATAGTACTCTATACATTACTTACTTATCTATATACAATATCATAGAGCTGTAAAGAGTTTATCTTTCAACTTCACAAGAAATAACAATTACCATAAACTTTTTAATATCCCAAGTTGGAGGAAGAAGTGACTTGGAATGCAGCATCTACTATCTATTTCTATAAAATAATAAATAAATATGAGGTAAGTATAACAATACTCAGTGAGCTAATCATACTTCATTAAACATATACATTAAATGGGTAGCAATGGAGGAACAAATGGAAGGGTTATCAAAATAGGAAGGTAACAATGTTTGATGAGAATGAATAAAAGGGTTATCAATGTGTCACGACCCGGATCACAACGGTCCTAGGATATGGGAGATGCCAATGGCGACCAACACCCGTATAACCCAGTATCACATGCACAATCTATAAACCTCAATAAATTATCCATTTTAGTTAATTGCCGTTCATTCTATTATTCTGTCAATCATTCTGTAAATTTTTGTAATTGGCTATAACAGTCATATATCATATCACAATATCATCATATAACTCATAATAACATCATCATATATATATATATATATACATATTCATCTCCTAGCTAACCCATACATGCCCCATGGAGCAGCTATATAATGAACACCAAAAATAATATAGAAATATCAAAAATATACATCAAACTAACTGCAGATATCCCCGGATGACAGATGACAGGAATATGCACTCTACTCCTCTTCTGAAATGGGTAAACAATGAAAAAGTTAGTATAGATAATACTCAGTGAATCTACATGCATCATCAATAAAACAATAGGTAGCAATGAAACAATAGTATAAATAAGTCGGATAACAGTAAGCAGAATCTGTAATGGGTTACAGTATAGCCAAAGAATAAAGTATTGGCTCGGTATCATATGGGAAGACAGATAAAAGGACGGACTGCTTGAAAAAAAATCATACAATTTTCAGTAATCCGTATGGACCATATAAGTCTCCAGTAACATATCTGTATCAGTAAGCATAAGGCTGATTAGGCCCTATGGCCAGGACCATAACCCTTCCCAACTAGGGCATCAGTAATACAATGTGCACATCGCCGACAGTATTTCCCCACTACCCTGTCGGATCGGTAGCTCTGTCAAGTCATATAAGGGTCAATATAACAAGGGATACCATTATGCAACAATGGCATCCATCAATCAATCAGTCCAATATCAGTCAATTATCAATAAGTACAATGGCAATGCTATAGATAACATACAGTCAATGATAAATGGTTTGGCAATTAAGAAAGACATGGAACAAAAGTTGGTTTGGTGATGGAAAATGGTAGGTCAATTAGCATGCCAACGTCGCTGGCGATAATGACATTCAAATGGTAGGCCTATGGAATACAAACCAATAGGCCAATGGCAAATGAACTAGTCATTTCATCAAACATATGGTGGGAATATAATGGCAAGCCAATAGGTTAGGTTTAGGTGTAAACTTGACTTACCCAATTCAATCAACACAAAGCTACATTGTCAACAAAGGTATAGGCATCAAAGAAACACAGTTAAACAATATCAAAATAGGATCAAATGGCTAGGAAAGACATGGCAAAAATCAAACAAAACATAGGCATATGAATAGTAAATCACATTCGGCCAAAGATGGGTTTTTAGGGTAGGGTTCTAATTATCAATTCAATCAATTTGGCATGTTATATGATGCATTATAGACTCACCAAAGCTTCCAAATCACCTTGAACAAGCCAATTCCACCAATTTCACTTATGGAGCCCTAATACACACCTTTGTCAAAATTTGAGTTCTACATCAAATAAACCACTAATTAGTCATCCATTCATATCCAATTGACTAATTCTAACATCAATTAACATAAACAAACAATAAATCACCAAACCCTTTCTTATAACTTCAATTTAACTAAACCAAATTAGGAATTCCTACAAATTTACATCAATTGATGCAATTAACCACCAAACCCATCAAATTCAACCTAAATAACACCTAAACAAACCATTAATCCAAACAAATAAACTTCTTACCTCAAATGGGGAAAAGTGGCCGAATAAACTTCTTACCTCAAATGGGGAAAAGTGGCCGAATTATTCACTTCAATATTCCTTGAAATCCTTTGTTTCTTTCTACAAATTAATGATAGCAATTGATCAAACACCACTCAAACTCAACTTTTCTATTAATTTTCTAAAGATTTTGGTGAAGAAATGGAAGAAGAAATGGAGCTAGGTGGTTCGGCCTCTAATGGAAGAAAAGAAGAAGATGAATCAAATGGCTAAGTGAAATAATAAATAAAAAAATCCAAATGGCAAATTACAACTAACTCCTTGAACTTCGATCCATCACACTTTGGTCCAAAATCTTCTGTAATTTATTCTGTCAATTCTGTCTGGATTTGGATTTCAAAGTGAGGAATCAATAGTCTTATTTTAATTTATTCTTATTTATAAAAATGGTTCTAGAGTCATTATGTAACCCCAACCGATCAATTTTCACTATTCACCTTAAACTTCCATTTATTTATAATTTTGCCATTGGTTACTTTTTTAGTGTTCCTAAATGATTTTCACTTATTTCTTTTTACCAAAATTACACATAAATTATGGTGATCTTTTACCCCGAGATCAACTTCAGAAATTCTTCTGTTGACCGGACTGCTAATTTCTCGGCAGTGTTCCCGACACCGCCACTTTTCGAAAAAGTATCAAGTTCGCTTTCTAACTGTGTCTCTAAAATTATTTCCCATCATTTCAAGACTAATGAACCACAAATTGAGAATTAATTCATGCGTGTGAATTATAAATTTATAGGGTATTACACAATGTTCCCATTTTATAAGAGGAAAATTTGTACATCAAATACCATGGGTGGATGAAATGGATAACAATAATTAATAACTTTGGGCAACCAGGGTTACAGTATAAAATTCACAAGAAAAACCAATGAACAACAATAAAGTGGTATCACTGAATAAGAATTAGCTAGGTAACAATGAAAGAGTAAAACAATAAGATTATCAAGTTAAGTAAATAATAATGAATAAGAAGAACATGCAAAAGGGGTGTCAATGTTATATTTTAAAAATCAACACTTTGCACACCAAATGTTAATGTTATATCAAAGAATGGTGTCACTGAACAATTTGGCAACAGTAACACATATGTACAAGTAAGAATGTGGAAATGACAGATAAAAGGCCAGTAACAGTATATCAGTATCAGTGAGGTACATAAGGCAGGTGTCACATACCAATTTTGGAACATGACGGTCCTAAGATATAGGAATAGCATAAGGCTACCGACACTCGTAGAACTCTTATATAACCTGTAAAATTACCTGCTATAACATATCTATATCCATATAATCAATCTATCTGCTATCATATAACCTATAAACATCACCTGCTATAACATATCTATATCCAAATAATCAGTCTATCTGCTATCATCTGTGACCATATCTGATCTCAACATATCTCATATATATTAAATATCAATAACTAATAATATTATAGACCATACTAAGTATAGTCATCCCAGTAATTTACATATCCATGGAGCATCTAAAATATATATAAGGAATATCTACAAGTTCAATTTTTATATTATTATAGCACAGCTGGATCTACTGATGAAGAAATCTTGAACTAGTTCTACTCCTGCTGAAAAAGATAAAACCACTAAAAGGGTGAGTATTTTCATACTCAATGAGTCAATATATATATTATTACACATTAAGCTAAATAGGAATCAACAAATGAATAGTATTAATAATTGGCTCATGGATAGTACACCAAAGGACCAAATTAAGGGAAATAGTTTATAGACATCAAATATAGATATATAGGCACTAGGAGAAATAATAATCATGTATATATAATAAATACTAGGCCATGAAACGCATATCATTATCAATATAACATGTAAATAGCATAAGGTGGATCAAACCCTATGGTCAGGACCATAACCCTTCCCAACTAGGGTATCACTGGAATTTCATTGTGCATAATATTGATAGTATTTACCCACTACCCCATTAGTAAGGAAGCTTTGTCATACAAACATTAGAATAGGCTAAAGATAGCAAATAAAATACCAAATAGGTAAAAAAATCAACAAAATTTACTTTCTGTAACTCTAGCTCAACTGAGTTGTTTAGGCAAGTTGTAACACCCCAGACTGTGGTATAGTAGGCAGTATGAATATAAAGAATCATAGCGATAAGAATAATGTTAATTTAAGAATAAATAGGCTAAAATATATACTAAGGAATACAAAGGATAATTCAAGGATAATTTCCACATAACAATTTTAAAAATGGAATAGACAGTGTTAATAGTAGTGGATTTTTCTTATATTTTTAAAGGAGTTATTTATTTAAAATTTATTATGGATACCTAAAGTTGGACCCTATAGTATCAATAAAAAATAATTTGAGAATTTATATGAGCTTAGGAAGGTAAATGGATAGACAGTATTTTAAATACATGTCAAAAAAAATACCGGAAATAATTATACAATCTGAAGAATTAATTATATATTGAATCTAATATTATTTAATACAGACACATAGATAACAAAAGAACTAAAATATTGTTATTTAGTAGTAAAAAGAAAGGATGGAAAAGTGATTGGAATGATAGAAAAATAATAGAGTGGCAAAATCATAAATAAGAACAACTTTAGGGGCAATTTCATAAACACACTGTCTAGGTTACAGAATTAAATCAAAAGTAATTTTAAATGATATAACAACCCAAAATAAGTTACTTTTTAATATTGATTCTCAACAGAATGAACATAATAAATTACAAAACCTTTTGGGGTAAAATTTCAAAGAAGAAAAATTATGGGCTAAATTACAATTATCAAAAGATGTGGGCACCACAAATAAAATTATTTAATGGGAAACAAGGGTGGCCATCCACATGAAGATTATGGAGAATTCTAAATTAGTCCTTCCATTTATGTAAAGTGACAAATACTCCATTTTCTAGAATTTTCTACAAATCTCTCAAATTTTCAAGATTTCTTTATAAAATTAGTCTATAAAAGAAAGGTGGTGGATGGCCATTTATATCCTTTTGGGCCAACCACAAGAAGGAAGAACAACCAAAAATAATTTTCATCCCTTCCATAGAAACCAACCAAAGTTAGATGGGAAATTTATGAGGGGAAAAAATCAAAGGAGAAAATAGATGGAAAATTGATATTCAAGTAGTTTGGAAGGGCAAGAGGATAGAATTTTAGTGTTTAAATATGAGGTATGATTCTTAAACTTAGTATTTTAATTGTATTTAAGAGTATTATAGTTTAATTAAGTAGGAAATTGATTGAATTGAGCTATGAAAGATAAAGATGAAATAAGGTTTATAAGGGTTCTGGAATCTGTTTTAAGGCAGTTGTAGCTAGTATTCCAAAATTTTAGTGAATGAATTTGAGGATGATTAAAACATGAAATTTGTTGATAAATATAAAATCAATTAAAGAAATTCTAAGTGAGAAGAGAGTTATTAGGCAAAAATCGTGACTGACTTGAAATTAGGATTTTAGGGAAAATGCTACTATTTTTTTATTGTACAGAATGATAGAGACATAATTAGAAGAATTTTTCAACAAGAAAAGTGTTCATTTTTGTCTTATATAAAGTCATGTAAAAGGGTTTTACAATTACATTTGTATCTTAAGAGATATTTATCTATAAGTGTGATATGCACGAATTGACTAGTAAACAGAATAATGGTTAATGTGTTCTATTGATATGGAGATCTTAGAGTGTAAATTAGAGAATGTAGCAAAAATGAGAAATTCTCATTTATATGTTAAATAAATGACTGTAAAATGGTTTTATAATTGGAAGACTAAAAAATTAATTATTGATAGGAAATAGAGTCTATTCAGATAGAGATTCCATAACAGTAGGTTAAATATGAAAATTCACTAATAATTGTACAATATTCTAAATGATCTAAAATTTGTCTATCTTATAATATTACATGTATAGTTTAAGTATAAATTATAATTTCAATAATTGGATAAGTATAGATTGAGTTATAGACAAAAGAATAGAGTCTGCTCATATGGAAATTGCAAGGCAACAGTGTTGACAACAAGATTAAATTCAAAAGGTCACAATAAATTGTGTAGTAATGGGATTAATATGAATTTTGGATATGTTAGATTTAGATATGTCTAGTTTAAGTAGGAAAAAGAATTAAAGAAATTGGATAAGTGTAGGATAAGATGTGGCAAATAGAAACTAGGCTGTCAATGAGGGTTATCATATAAGCAAAATCCAAAAATTTGGAATTTTAGGAAATTATTTAATATAAGTGTAATTAATGTAATTTCATTATAGTTTCATGGTAGTTACTATCTAAATCAGAATTAATTGAGTATGTAGAGTCAAGAATGAGTAAAAAATAGTGAACAGTACCACGAGTACTAAAGTAATGGACTGAAGAAAGTGAAAATGGAAAATGCAACAGTGAAGTGCTAAGTGAGGTAAGTTATTTATACATCATTATATATATTCCTTATCATAACATGATCCATTGCATTTAAATGAGTATTGTTCTTTGATGTCCAAGTGTTTCTTTGTTATAGCTAATAATGAACCAAGCCTAAAGTAATTCATTGCTACTAAGCTGTAATTATATTATTTACTGACCCTAAGTGGTTCCAGTGAATATCTGATTTATTATTGAAAATTATTGCCAAAATGATTATGATAGTGTTTTTAAACTACCATTGTACCTTTTGTATAACCAGTGTTCTATTGATGATATCCATAGTTTCCATCATTTCATATGTGCGTTATTGACAGAACTACTCAATCGATGGGGGTAGTAGGGGAAATCCATCGACATGTGCACAGTGGCCCTCTGAACAGGGGTTAATTATTCAGGACCCTAGTTGGGTGGCGATTTGTCCTAGCTGTGAGGTCTGGCCCACCTTACATATACAGTGATATAGTGATACAAAAATACAATGATGCAAAAATACAATGATACAGTGACGTGCCCCCTTAGTCTATCATTTTCACATATTCAACTGTGTTCTTAACGAAACAGTGTTTATTGATATTCTTTGTTCATTGTTACCATTCACCTTATATTCTTCACTGTTACCCCACCTATACATGTATCATGATGTATATGCAACTCACTAAGCATGTTATACTCATAATATAATGGTTTAATATTTTACAGGAATGAGATAGAAGAGGTTGTTTCCAAGTCAATTCCTTCTCCGACTTGAGACGTCAAGTACATCGAGGTATAGTTTATTTTTTAAAGATCTTATGTGTAAATTCTTAGAGCTTTATGGTACTATATTTAGATAGAAGAAAATAAATATAGAATTATGTGAATAGTTGATAGTGACAGTCGTTGTATAATGATTAAATTGTCTTGTGCTTGTAACTCACAGATAAAAAGAAATGCAATATAAAATGTCTAATGATTGATATTGATAATGGTAATGATAGTGATAGTGATAATGACGAAGACTGTAATACCAAAAATGATACTGTTGAATAGTGATTGTGATATAATATGAAAGAAATTTAGAAGTGCCATATATGATTATTGAATTTTGGAGTTGAGAACATAAGGTTAGTAAACAATTAGGAGTATGTTTCCTGCAGGTTTAGAAATTGATAAAATGTGAGTTAGTGCTATTTTTACTGGGAATTAGATTGAATTTATAGACAAAACTCTAGCAAAATTTTCCTAGGACTAATAATTAATAAATAAAAATTAAATATCGATGAATGATTTTGAATATAATTGACTATATTAAATAATGTTAGTGGGTTCTACGGGTTTTCGGTGACCTTAGGTCTACCCCTACCCTAGGACCGTCGTGGCCCAAAAGTGTCTCATGAAAAAGGTGGTATTAGACCATTGGTTTATAATATGTGTCGTAGGCATCAATAAGCTAATTAGTTTACCAAAAAGCATAGGATTTCGTCTTGTCAATTGAAGTCATCTATAAGAAAGCTATCGGCATTGTCCGATATAATTTTCATTCTTTAGTATATATATATGCTATGTAATCTAGAAAGAGGTACTTATAGAAAATTAGTAAAAAATGATAGTAAATTAAAGCAAAAAAAAATGAAAGTGATTAAAAGTGACTAATGATAAAAACCCTTAGAAGCGATATCAAAAATAAAGTTAGTTTAAATAAGTGTAATAGGCAATAATGTAACAAAGGGGATACTTGTAATATCTGCCATTTTGTAGTGTTTTTATTGATTTTGTATGTTTGGAGGATTTATTAAAATTTTAAATGTGAATATTGAGAATTTCAGGAATTTTTTATTATTGATGCTGTAGGATTTTTTTATGATCATTTCATAATTTTAAAGACATAATTTGGTAAAGTGTAAAACATGAAAATTGTTAATTTATGTCTTACTATAATTCTATAAAATGGTTTGGCTAAATTTTGTGTATGTAATGAGTTATGTCTATATGAGCAAGACTGGTTTGGCTGAGAATTTCTGCAGGGATGCAGTGTCTGTTTGGAATTACTGGGAATGGCTGAGGTAGAATTAGCTAAAGTTATGAACACAAAAAATTTTCCTTTGTATGTTGAGATGATAACTGCAAAATTTTAGAATTTTTGGATAAGTATATCTAAGTAGAGAGTGATTTGTATCAGGGTTGTTCGGTTAGATTTTAGGGCAGGAGTCCGGGTGACTTTTGGAGAGTCACTACGGTCTGTGTGTTGATTATTTTGATTTGAAATTTTGATAAGTTGTGCTCCTACATGTTGATTGTAAGGGATAAAAAGAATTAGTAAGTTTGGATATTTGTAACTCATTTGTGAGCTAGTTAAGTGTGGGATATTTAGGCAGGAATTTAACTTAGAGGAATTTTGTTATGGCGAGCCAGCGAGATGTGAGGAGGCATTTTGCGAATTGGCAATACAAAGTGGCATACTGGCAAAGAGGAAAGGCGAAAAGCTTTGGTGAAGAGGAAAGGCAAAGAGCTTTTGGCGAAGAGGAAAGGCGAAGAGCTTTTGACGAAGAGGATTTGGCGAAGAGGAAAGGCGAAGTGGCATTATATGAAGAAGCGTTATGCGAAAAAAGGAAGTACGAAGTGGCAGTTCGCGAAGAAGCGAAGAGGCAAAGAGGCGAAGAAGCATTGCCGAGGTGGCATATGCGAGGAAGAGTTGCGAGAAGAGTCAGGTGAGGCAGCATACGCGAGGTAGCATATGCAAACTGGAATGTGCGAGGAGGCATTTTGCGAACTGGAAATGCGAAGTGGGTTTGACGAGCTGGTTAGGTGAAGTAGCTTTGCCGAGGCAGGTCTGGTGAGGCGAGCTGGCTAGCATATTTCGGGGGCAGTGTCTATTTAAACCCAGCAACCCCAGTAGCGATTTTTCACGATTTTTCTCTACGTCTTTTTTTGTTAAATTCAATCTTTTTTTCATATTTGTTCCATTTTATATTGTAACGCATTAATATTCATATTAATGCAATAGACTTCTAGATTAGTCTATATTAAGACAGAATCATCAAATTTGAGCAGTATTTGCAGAAATCTCAGTTTGAAGGAAATAAGGTAAATTTTCTTCCTAAGTTATTTTCTTTGGATTTATTGAAGTCTATAAGGTTAGGATAATTAATTCTGGGTATATAGAATTTATTGCTAGTGAATTGAAGCAATTAATGATAATTAATGTGGGAGAAATCTGGAGGTTGAGACTGCTATGAACAGTAACTCCAAAAATTTAATGTGAATTTAATGCAGTTTTCTTTAGAAAAATAAATGGAAATTGTTGTTGGGAATTAAGAATAAAGATTCTAAGGTAATTAATTTATGGAAAATCATGTGGAATATTATTAATTTGGAGAAACCCTAATTTTTGTATATTTGGGAATTTCTTTGCAGGAGAGATTCAAAATCTATTGAGAAATTAAGTGGTAGAATTTCTAAGGAGAAATTAAGAGAAACTTATGTAAGAGGTAAGTATGAACATTCTATTTGATTATTGTTCTTTGAAATTAAATAACCAAAGAATTCCTATATGGATTATCCTATTGCATACATACATACATACATATATATATATATATATATATATATATATATATATATATATACTTGAACAATGTGAATGGCTTGATCAATATTATTGGATCAAGTCCATGTATTCTTGCTTGTGAACCCGGTATGGATAATGATATATGATGATGGTCTTGCGACCAATATGCTTCTTATGATTTTGAAACCCATGACCCATGGATAGAACGCTCTTCCCAATGAGAGTAAATTCATTAGTCCATTGTGTACTTTGGGAACTCAGCTGGTAGAGTTTTGTACCAGTGTTCCACCTAGAGAGGGCTAGGAGCTCTATAGGCGCATGCCTGGCCAAGCATGTGTGCACATTGAGGTAGCAAGGATACCGATACGTATGTATGATATATGATCAGTTCTTCCAGATGATATTTGATAATGCCATTCCTTGTGGGCATTCTATGTTCTAAAGATGAACCATGATTTGAATTTAACATGATTTGATATAGCCAATTTATTATGAGAACTACATTTCTTTCAAGTAAAAGCCTATGACTTACTTCATGCCTATATGTATAATTATTTGTTCATGACCATGATTCGACATTCAATTCTTATTATATAATGTTCATATCTTACTGAGTTGAAGGCTCACTCCTCTTCTGTAGATTTCAGGTGATAGTATATCTCGTGAGGGAGCTAGCAGAGAAGATCAAGCTTCTTGACTTTTTCATTCCAAGAAGCTTCCATTGTAATTCTTTTGATATATAATTATGTATATTCATTGAAGGGTATGATGACACAATATGTAATGGGAGTATACTCTATAGCTCTGTAGTTAGTCATTAGAGGATGATAATATTTTGATGTATGAATTGTTATCTTTTGGGTAATCTTGTTCCTTGGTGATATGAGATACATCTTTTGATTAGTAAGGAACAAGAGAATATTATTATGAAATGATATAGTAAAGAAATGAATTATGCTTGAATGGATTATGAGTATGATATAACATGATATTATAGTTGATATGAATATATATGAGATTCAGGATATGGGAGTTCTACGAGTTTATAGTAGCCTTAAGCCTACCCTTGCCTTAGGACCGTCGCACCACTGGAGTTGGGGTGTGACAGGCACTATTGTCTTGGGCATATAAGTAAGAAATGCATAACTAAGTTACACAAGACATATGACTTGGAGTTATATAATTATAAATTATTTGACACATGTGAATCTTATTTATTAGGCAAGATGACTAAGCTACCTTTTAATGAAAAAAGGTGAGCAAGTTATTGGACTATTGGACTTAACACATAGTGATGTATGTGGCCCAATGACAATACACGCTAGAGGTGGATATTCTTACTTCAATACCTTTATTGATAATCACTCACAATTTAGGTATTTGTATCTTATGAAGTACAAATTCGGAGCCTTTGAAAAATTCAAAGAATTCAAGAATGACGTACAAAAACAAAATAGCAAAAGTATTAAGACACTTAGATCAGATCAAGGTACTTAATATTTAAGTCAAGAATTTCAAAGTTATCTGAGAGATAATGGAATATTATCTCATTAGATACCTTCATATACCCTGCAACACAACAGAGTATTCGAGATGAGGAACCAAACCTTGTTAGACATGATTAGGTCTATGATGAGTTTTGTAGATCTACATAAGTTTTTCTATGGATACGCATTCGAGACTGCTGCTTACATTCTAAATAAAGTCTCAACCAAATTAGTTGATATTAGACCATATGAGATATGGCATAATAAGAAACCTTCATATTTGTAATATCCTAGGTGAAACCTTAGTAGGAAACCCTAACCCTAGCACCTAAACCCTAGTTGCAGTTAGGAGTGTTTATCTGGGTTGGTTATTATGTGTGTTATATGACTTATTTGATGCATTTATGTGTTATTGTTTGCATTACATGTTATATGATTTACTTGATGCATTTATATGTGATTGATAGTTATATGTGTTATAGGATTTAATTAAATGTGTTTACATGAGTAATTGATTGATT
>CANXYC011107770.1:0-13517 GCA_948193065.1 Aleurites moluccanus | reverse complement strand
GTATGTTTATATATAAATGTTGATGTTGAGATAGTGATGGAGATCCAGAGGGATCAATAGTTAGAGATTGAATGGAAATGATATTTGAAGTGTTGTGTGTATAAATTGTTTTTAGGCATAGTCCTATTTTAGAGGAAATGGTGTCGAATTTTCTTCAGCATTTATAAGTTTATTAAGCTGTGATTGGTTTGTTGCATGCCATATAGATAATTATTTGGTTTCTTTGTGGTATTGGTCGCTTATGCATCACCCATACCCTAGAACCATCGCAACTCCCGGATTGGGTCGTGACACACCCTGTCTACTATGAGATGATTGAAACCCTCCTGTAGCAGGTCTAGTATAATAATCCTATCCCTCAGATCTTCTATGATTGCCCTGACCTCTATTACTGCTCTTCCTTTTTTGTTCTCTCTCCGCCTTCATTTCCATATCTTTGTTTTCAATCAGCCGATCTTTATCTACTAACTTCGAATAAGAATCAAACTCATGTGCAGCCAGAATCTTATGCAGAGGTGCTACTAACCCTCTCCTGAATCTCACAATCCTTACAGCTTTTGTGGGTACCAATGTCGAGGCATAACGACTCAACCTACTGAATCTTTTAGCATACTCAGACACACTCATATCAGGAGTTTGAACTAAACGTTTAAATTCTATTGCCTTGGCTTCTCTTACACTTTCTGGCAGGAATTCATTGAGAACCATCTCTTTAAACTGCTCCTGAGTAATATTCATATTCGCCCGGAGCAACCCAGTTACACTGCGCTTATACGAATCTTTGGCTTGCTCTTTCATTAAAAACCCGACAAGTTCTACAGCCCTTCTATCAGCAATACGTAACAAGTGTATCTTGTCTTCCATTTCTTCCAAAAAATCAGTGGGATCCAAATCCCCTTTATACTCAGAAGGCTTCAATTTCAAAAACCTTTCAAATGGTACTTCTTCAACTGATGGTGGTGGAGTAGCTACTAATGGTGCAGGAGCTGCAAGAACTATAGGAATTGGCACCGGTTCTTGTCGAGCCCTTCTCAACTCCTCATTTTCTCTTCTTAACTCCCTAATTTCTTGCAGTAAGGCTTCCTCATTTATTCTCCTTATAGGCTCTGCTTCCATCTCCTCTTATACCCTTCTTCTCGCAGGTGGTGGCTCAACCGGCTCTTCTCTTTCTGGGGGTATATTAGATCCCACATCTGCCTCAACTCGTCACCCTATGCGATATGGTCCATGCCTAACAGGTTCCAGATGAACAACACCTCTACCTCGTCCCCTATTTCTTGGACGTTCTCGTGGCGGCATACTCTATAAACACACAAAAGGAATAGATATCTATTAGCGGAACACAGATGAACACATAACAGATAACAACAATTGATGTTACAGGAATCCTAATGCTCCATGGTACACTTATACATTTAAGACACTTATACCTAGTTAATTATGTTTCCTTTATTTCTTTACTCTGATACCAACTCTATCACATCCCAATTTTAGGAAATGTGACGATTCTATGGTATAGGGAAGGCATAAGGCCACCTAAACCCATAGAACGCTATTTTGTATTTCTACAGAAAATTCACCATAACTTCCCTACTTCTACAATCTATACTTGGATTCAAGTCCCTCTCTTCATATTCACAATAACACAACCTACACAATCAACACTTCTATTCCCTATTTCATCTGATACTACAGCATACATATCACATTTAATACCCTTTTCCAAAATTCAATATTTTACATCTCATTTACACAACTTCATTTTGTTATATTATCTTACTAAATCCTTCATTACAAAACCATGGAACTATTAAAGAAGAATCCATAATTAGGAAATAAAGAGTCTTTACATAGATACAGAAAATTCCACTCCGGAGGAAGAGGGAAGAAGTGGAATCGCCTCTATTTACCTTGCTCCTGAAAAATATAAATCCACGAAAGTCAGATACGAATATCTCAGTGAGTAACAACATA
This sequence comes from Aleurites moluccanus, assembly GCA_948193065.1. Taxonomy (NCBI): domain Eukaryota; kingdom Viridiplantae; phylum Streptophyta; class Magnoliopsida; order Malpighiales; family Euphorbiaceae; genus Aleurites; species Aleurites moluccanus. Next base: position 11,543 of record CANXYC011107770.1, on the reverse strand, counting down.
TTACCACACTTGTGGCCAGGTATTCAATGCTATATACAAGAAAGATAATGGTTCAATATACATATATACATTAATGAATATCAAATATTAATAGGAGGAATCATAGCCATTGTAAAGAATATTATCAAATGAAATTTAAAGGTATATCAATGAATTGGTTATCAACAATTGGTTATAACAAATGCTATACAATTTAATAATAAGGAGAATACCAATGTATTTCATTATGTTGATAGATAATCAATATACCAAAAAAATTCAGCAGAGGCTACATCTTGGTAGCGTGCCAACAAGGTAGTCATACGGTTGATCGGACTGCATGGTTAGAGCCTTACCCCTCTCTAGCTAGGGTCAGTCAAAAAGTACAATGTGCATAAAGTCTCAATGTATTATCATAGCTCCATCGAGAGGGATATTTGTCATGTACATACTATACATTAATAGGGTTCATTACATAATGACCTAAGGTCCATTATGTATTTATCAATAACATTAGCAATGCTCATATCAATAATGCAATAATAATTAAGTAATTATATGAAAGATATCAATTAGGTTTTCGATAAAAGATAATAAGTCAAGTCATTTCAATGGCTATAATCTGAATTAATTAATACCAAGGATGCATTTAGAAGCAAAGTGAAATTACACATCAGTTTTACTATAATAGGTTAACAATTCGATATCATATATATATCCACATTTGGCTATTCAAGAAATATAGAATTCAATAGATTATTCAATTATATACAATGATAATTTCGATGAAAATAAGCTTGAATGGAAACAAAATTCAAACAAGAGAAACAATGTGCTTTGCTCAATATTTATTAACTTACAAGGTGGTTTCAATAATTAGAATTGGGAACAATTACAAATGAAGTAATATATAGTTACTCACCTTACAAACCAAAACACCCAAACTAAGATCCCTTCTTAAGCTTCCTTTTCTTTTCCTCTTGAAGCTATAACACAATTTAAACACAATTTAGGTTCAATCCAATGTTGAATTACACAAATTCTAAAGTAACTTTGAAAAATCCCTTAATTATCAAAATTCCAGGTTTTGGCAATCCTGGTTCATTTACTAATATCTCACACTAAACTTATCCAATTATTTCAATTCTTTTTCCCAATTAAATTAGACATCTTAGTTTCTAACATATCCAAAATTGAATCCATTTCGGTTACTACACAATTTATGGTGAATTTCTAAACTAGGGCCTGCAACTCTGCAACCAGTCTGCAACTTTTACCCGAACAGTCTTCACTCTTTTACTTATAGCTCAGTATATAAATGTCCAATTCCCATTATATTTTCATATATTTTTAGATAAGATACAAAGGAACATTTTTCATGTTCTGAGTTTCTCCTGAATCAGATATTAAAGTACTATAAAATGTAAAATTTAATAGGGTATCTCAGTGGAAATCCTAACCCGAGCCAGTCCTGATCAGGGATTTGTATCTCACAACACAGAACGAATTTTGGCAAAAATTACTTTTACACATATAATCTGACACATGTAGATATAAATTTTATGTTTTATAATTTTCCAAATTCTAAATTTAAGGCCACGAAATTGAGGGCTCAATATTCTATTTACAACCAGGAGTTTCAGAATTTCAAAAATTTCAGAATTTTCTCCCAACACAACTTCACACAACAATTCTCAATTTCATTTCTAACTACTAATTACTTACATATAACCTCATATAAGGTTTCTGACACTATTAATTTGACTTATATTTTGCTAATTCAAAAATGAAAATTTTTACCTAAACCAAACTCTAACTCAATTTTCCCATCTAACATGTTTCTTCGAATTCTAACTCCATAGAAATACTATCCAACCTCCATTCTCTCATTTACAACTAAAAAATCAAAATTTTGAGCAAGAGAAGAAATTACCTCTTGAGATCCTTAGCTCCAAATGCTTGATCCAAGCCCAAATAATTTAATTAGAGATGATGGGGATGATTATTTGTGAAGGGTGGAAGGTTGGATCATGGATTTTGGGTAAGGTATGAAGAAAATTTTCTCTTGAAGCTTCAACAATGGTGGATGGTAATGGGTTGTTAAAATTAAGAAGATGATTCATTTGGCTAAGGGTTATATATATCTATTGGTTTAAAAGTTACCCATATTTACCATTTTGCCATTTTCAATTTAATTTCTATCTTATTTTCCCTTTAATTCTTTAAATACTTTTCTACATTTAATTTCTCTCTCATATATTTTTAATACACTCTTTATAATGTCTATTTTAATGTTCATTAAGGTCACTTTGTCAAAAGAGCTATAATTATTTAATTAAAAATCGAGTTCTATGCGATGTTTACAATTAAGCTTATTTAGAGCTTCTAACTAGAATTAATTATTTCATTACCTATTCCATTCAATTAAATTCTCAACTAAATTATATAATTCCCTTTAATATCTATATTTAATTGTCCTTGATTAATTTTGATTATTGATCTCTTGAGAATCTCGAAAAAAAAAAGAAAAAAATTCTACCCGATTGACGGTTCATTCGGTTTTTCATAAATCCCTTTTAAACTCTAAATATTTCTTCTTAATTTCCTTTTAAACTTGGGTGACTTATTACATATATATACATGATTCATCTGTTATTTTATACAAGTTTTTCATAGAACTTAATGCTCTTTTATCACAAGAATTCTATTAAAGAGATCTAAGAATTACTTGATAGAAGTAGGTTTAATATATCTTGAGAAAGAATATTGAATTTATTGGGAAAAAACTTCAGCTTATGAAAATCATAATTTGTCTTGGTTAGGTTAATAAATTGATATACATTGGCTTGATTAGGTGGATCAATAGTCTTAGCTATCTTAAATTCATATTGTTTGTTTGATTAGTTGAGTAATTTAATTGTTTTTATTTTCATATTTTAGATTTAATTCTTTAAGTTACAATTTTAATTCGAAATTCCAAATAATTTTAGGTTAATCATAACTTTAAAACTTGTTTTGTTTTATTTTCGTGGGAATGATATTTTTATACTACTTGATAGCTAGTGCACTTGCTAGGTTATAGAATTATACCAATCTGTAATAACTCACCCAAGTATAAAAGGAAATTAAGAAGAAATATTGAGAGTTTAAAAGGGATTTATGAAAAACTGAATAAACCGTCAATCGAGTAGAATTTTTTTTTTTTTTTTTTTTTGAGATTCTCAAGAGATCAATAACCAAAATTAATCAAGGAAAATTAAATATAGATATTAAAAGTAATTATAGAATTTAGTTGAGAATTTAATTGAATGAAGTAGGTAATGAAATAATTAATTCTAGTTAGAAGCTCTAAATAAGCTTAATTGTAAGCATCGCATAGAATTTGATTTTTAATTAAATAATTGTAATTCTTTTGACAAAGTGACCTTAATGAAAATTAAAATAGACATTATAAAGAGTGTATTAAAAATATATAGGGGAGAAATTAAATGTAGGAAAGTATTTAAAGAATTAAAGGGAAAATGAAATAGAAATTAAATTGAAAATGATAAAATAGTAAATATGGGTAAATTTTAAACCAATGGACATATATAACCCTTAGCCAAATGTATCATCTTCTCCATTTGAACAACTCCATTACCTTCCACCATTTTTGAAGCTTCAAGAGAAAAATTTTCTTCATACCTTACCCAAATTCCATGATCCAACCTTCCATCCTTCACAAATAATTATCCCCATCATCTCTAATTAAATTATTTGGGCTTAGATCAAGCATTTGGAGCTAAGGATCTCTAGAGATAATTTCTTCCCTTGCTCTAAAGTTTTATTTTTTTTGTTGTAAATGAGAGAATGGAGGTTGATTAGTATTTCTATGGAGTTAGAATTGGAAGAAACATGTTAGATGGGAAGATTGAGTTAGAGTTTGGTTTAGATAAAAATTTTCATTTTTGAATTAGTGTAATATAAATCAAATTGATAGTGTAAGAAACCTTATATGAGGTTATATGTAAGTAATTAGTGGTTAGAAATGAAATTAAGGTTTGTTGTGTGAAGTTGTGTTGAGGGAAAATTCTGAAATTTCCGAAATTCTAGAACTCCTAGTTATAAAATGAATATTGAGCCCTCAATTTCGTGGCCTTAAATTCAGAATTTGGAAAATCATAAAACATAAAAGTTGTAGCTACATGTGTCTAGATTATATGTATAGAAGTAAGTTTTGCCAAATTCATTCTGTGTTGTGAGATACAAAGCCCTGATCAGGACTAGCTCGGGTTAGGGTTTCCACTGAGATACCCTACTGAGTTTTGCATTTTATAGGACCTTAAGATCTGATTCAGGGGAAACTCAGAACATGAAAAATGTTCCTTTATGTCCTTGCTAAAAATATCAAAAATATAATGGGAATTGGACACTTTCATACTGAGTTATAAGTGAAAGAGTAAAGACTGTTCGGGTGAAAGTTGCAGGCCCTAGTTTAGAAATTCATCATAAATTGTATAGTGACCGAAATGGCCTAAATTTCGGATATGTTAGAACCTGATATGTCTAGTTTAATTAGGAAAAATAATTGAATATATAATTCCATGTCTTACTCAAGTCCATAAATTTAATAACCTTTCAATACATATATATCAATAAACAAGTAAAATCATCAAGAAACAGAATGTTACCTTAATCAAATCTTCATCTTCTTCCTTGTCGCCTTGAAATTCCTCCTTCTCTTTTATCTTTAAGCTTCCTTTCTCTATACTATCTCCACTTCCTAATCACCTTCTTATTCTTATAATATCTTAACTATTAACTTTTATGGAGTAATCCTACCAAAATCTTGTATAAAGAAAGGTTTAAAGAAGAAAGATGAAGAAATTCTCTATTGATTTTACTTGGTATAAGTTTCGGCCACTTCAAGCTTTTAATGTAGGATTTCTTTTTCCAACTCTTTTATTCTTATCCTTACTCATATATATATAAAATATGAAAATCCAATTACAAATATAATAAATTATTAATAGAAATTTTTGTAGAGAAATATGGATAATTCTAGAATTCTTGAGATAATTTGCTTATAAATGGACAAGTGTTCTTCTTCAATTCAAAAGTAGAAATCAACTTAACACTTTGGCTCTTCATTCACACATTTGGCCAGCCCACACATGGACTATGGGTTTGATTTTGTTTTTACTTCATTAATTTACCATACTAGATTGAAAGTTAAGATAAATATGACAATTTTGTTTCCATTGATTTTTAACAAGTGTAAAGCTTTCCTTACATTTTTTTATGGCATAAAACTATAACATCTTTGGCCATTTATTCTTACTTGGCTGACCCACTTTGAGTAAAATAGGAAATGTTTATTTTGATTTTAACATATATAAAAGATGACAAAATTGGTGGGTCTCATTTTCCTTTAATTTGAAAAAATTCTATTTTCCTCCCTAAACACTTTAATTCTTTGCACTTTCATCCTCTTTTCATTCTAACTAACTTCTAATTAATTCTTAATCGTTATCAATCCTCCAATACTATCTCTCATTTACTCTGTTTAACATTTCATGACTGTCTTTACAGTCTCTTGCTCCTAAGTCTTTAATCTCCATACCGAGTTTTTCTTAACTATCATCTTTTGACTATTTATTTTCTCTTGCTAACTTGATTAATTCTCATAAACTTAATTCACTTGTATCTGTCTAATATTAACCATTTTGTCACATTCTGTCTATTTTGTCTCATTTTCTTAATTCCTCAAATTTACTTATGTTCTATTCCAACTTATGTAACTGTTTTTAGATTTTCGATTCTTGTCGCTGTCTAATTACTACTTTTCAATATTTCGATTTATTATCATCTAATTGGCTCTTTCAGGGGTATTACATTCTTCTCCCTTCAATAAAATTCTTCCTTGAATTTTCTCATTTCATAATGGTCCGTCAATGCAATTTCATTTCAATGCACTACACTTCAATAACTTCAATCTTTATAGCATGATCACTCTAGTTCTTTGTCTCTTTAAGTCTCACATCATTATCGTATTTCATAAGTTTTTATCATACTATACTTCAATACTACTTATCATTTATAATACTATTACATTAATGTTCTATATCCATTAAACCTCTTTATATCAATCTTCTATTACCATTTATTTCCTTACTATTACTCATCAGTACATGTTCAACACATATTCACTGTTTAAATTCTGTTCCACTTCTATTTCCATTTGCCTATCATCTGATGCTATCACATTTTATCCCTTGCTAATTCTCTACCATATCCTCATTGTACATATTTTCTACTTATAACTATCAGTAGTACAACTGACTATATAAAAAATAGTCAGAAAGGATATATCAATAGCAAATAACGTTGATAAGCACATAGAACAAATGAAGAAACATGAATTCCTATGCTCCATGGGTTTCCCTTAATCCCTTACTGATAATTATGACATATATACTTTCTATTACTTTAAACCTTAGCTTTACATATTCATTCTATCATTTAAACCTTAGCTTTGATACCACCTCTGTCACGTCCCACTTTTGGAACGCGACAGTTCTAAGGCACGGATAAACTTAAAGTCACCGGAAACCCGTAGAACCTTTTAAACTTAACAATCATTAATCATTCATACATTAGCTCATTCATTAATATTCACATTCCATTTATTACTTATTAATTTTTTAGAAATTTCGATAGAGTCCTCTTTGTATTTTTTTATACTATTTCCAACCCAAAATCGGGTTGTCATGTCCCGATTTCGGAATATGACGGTCCTAGAATGTAAGAGATGCCAAAGGCGACCGGCACCCGTAGAACCCAATATCAATTTCTATAATCATTTACTATCATATTACTATCCAAATAATTAATTAACATCCATTTTGTTATATGTCACTCTGTATTCTGTCATTTTGTAATTTGTTGTACTATTGTCTATAATCATCATCGTTACATACCATATTAATATTTAAACTCCACATTATGCCAAATTGTAATACCTTAGGAAATGCTACCATAATTGAGCGATAGCATAACCAATTATTGGTCTGGGAATACCGAAATAACTAAGGATAATTTTTGAAACACAGTTAGAATGTATTTGAGATACTGTCCCGAAAAATATCGGTGTTAATTACACTGCCCGGGGAAATAACAATCCGGTTGACATATGAATTTCTGATTCAGACCATGGGGTAAAAAATCATATATTTATATATGAAATTATGGTGAAAATAAAGAGTTGAAAAATGTTTAGGAACACTGAAAATTTAAATAATGGCAAAATCATAAATAAGTTGAACTTTAGGGGTATAATGGGAAACCAACTGTCTGAGTTTCAGAATAACTCTAAAACTATTTTTATAATAAAGTACATATAAAAAGAAGCCATTTTAGTTCCCACTTTTAAATCTAATTCTCAACAAAATTGTCATAATAAATTACAGAAGGAAATGGGGTCAAAGTCCAATTAATGAATAGTTTGAGGACTTAAATGTAATTTGCTAATTTTGCCTAATATATAAGCATGCCTTAGAAGAATTTTGCTTCATATTTTCTCTTCTTCTTCTCTTGGATGAAATCTTCACCCCATTTTCCCCACCACATTTTCATGCAAAATCAAAAGAAAAACTTAAAGAAAACTTGATTCCAACCTTGCTTCTTCCATTTGCCATCAATTTCTTACCTTGAATCACAAAGGAAATTGAGAATAATCACCTTGAAGATTTCGGGTGGACCATCAAATTGAGGTAACAAGTTGATTTCTTTGTATTAATGGTTGTTTTAGATGTATTAGATGCTAAATAGGATGAGTTTAGTGTTAATTTGCATCAATTGATGCATTTGATAGTTTTCCCTAATTTGGAAACCCTAGATTGAAGTTGTATGATTTGAATCTTTGATTTAGTGTTAGTTAATATTAATTAAGGTTAGATTATATTAATTGGAGGCTAATGAAAGCATATTTGGTGATTGGCTTTATGTAGAAAATAAAGAATTAGATGAATGTGCATTTTGCCTTCTTTGAACCTTAAGGTGGAAAATCAATTTTCCTAGCTCATTTGAAGTGTAAGGTGAGTTTAATATGTATCATTTAACATGTCCTATGTACCAAGAATGAAACTAATTATATGTTTATCGAAAGACATGGACATGTTTATTGATATGTATTGATTCTATTGATAATAAGCCATATGTGTATAGCCATTGAATGACCCTTGCACCTTTATATTTTCACATGAGTACCTGATATTGTTATTGTTCCCATTGACCTATTATACATATTAGTATGGCAGAGCTACTATATCGATGGGGTAGTGAGAGGAAAACCATCAGCATTGTTCACAGTGACCCACTGGATAGGGTATATTGTCTTTTCCCTAGCTAGGAAGGGATTTGTCCTAGCCGTAAGGTCTGGTCCGCCTTACGTATTTCACGAGATGTGTTATATGTGTTACATGTGTATGAGACCCTTTATATCTATTATACAGACATGTCACGAGTACTTTTTTTTTTCATTAAACTTACCTGAACACCCATTGTTATATATATTCCTATCTGTTTATGATATTTGTTGTGCAAATTTGCTATTTGTGAACCTTTTATATGCAATTTGATAACCTTTATTTATTTCTCATAATCGACATTACATAAATTCTTGTTGTACATCTATATGTTATTTACCTCCTTAGTTTTGATATTTAATGATGTATATTAACTCACCGAGAATTTTTATACTCATTCTATAGTTGTTTATCATTTTACAGGTGTAAAATTGAGATGACTATCTCCAAGTCATTCCTTCTTCGACTTGGAACATCAAGTGCTTCAAGGTAGAGGTTAATTATTAAAAAGTCATATGTATAAATCTCTAGAGCTCTATGGTATTGTATATAGATAAATTAATGATGTAAAAATATTATATGAATATTTGTTAATGACAGCCAATGTGATGAATATTAATAGTAGTATGAGAAATACTTAATGACTAATAATGATTAAATTAATGACAAAGATAATGATACTAAAATAATAATGTTAAAATGTAACGTGACATAAGAAAAAGAAAAATTATATGTACTTAGAAGTGCCATGAATATTTACTGAATTATGGAGTTGAGGGTATAAGGATGGTATCATTTGGGAGTGCAAATCTTTTTGTAGGTTGTGTCATTGTTGAAATGTGATATAGTTTATATCAAAGTTATAGAGGAAACTCTGTCAAAATATTCGTAAACATATTAATGGTTAAATGGACTTTAATTATTAATGGACAAATTTAAATATAAATGATTGTAATTAGTAGTTGTGAATGGGTTCTACAGGTTTCCGGTGATCTTAGGTCTACCGTGCCCTAAAACCGTAGTGTCCCCTGTGGTGGGACGTGACAAATTCTATCTATGCAAGCTTTCTCAATCGTTTGAACTTGACCTAAATTGATCAAGCTTTAATGTATGCAAATGAAGGTATTTTTTTTATCCCATGCCTTAGACATGTCATTCTTAGGTCTCATGTTCTTATGTGGAAATATATGTGGCACATGTGAAGTGGAGTTAAATGCCTTAACAAAAGTGGTTTTAGAGGTGGATGACTAACCACCTTCACTATATCCATGTCCAAACATATTATTTGGACACTTTTGAGATTCAACAATCTCATCTAACTTATTTATGTCTTTGCAAAGTTTAGATATAGACTCATCATAAGTAGCTAATTTATCCTTTAAATTTTTATTTTCATTACAAATATTATCAAGACTTTGAGTCTTTTGAATGATAATATTTTTTAACTCACTTTTGGAGGCATTTAAAGTAGTTATCTCATCAAATTTAAAGTAGTTTTCTCATCAATATAACCATCACATGCATTCAAAACATCATTTGTTATTATTTTCAAATTACCATATTTACTTTGTAATTTATTATACTTTGAAAGCAAAGATTCCAACATATGCATAACATCATCATTATTAGTGAAGTTAGAATTACTTATCTCACTAGAAAATGTGTCTTAATCAAAAGCCATTAAGTAAAGATTGACCTCCTCATCCTTACTTGCTTTCTCATCATCATTTGATTCACTTGAATCATCCCAAGTGGCAGCCAAAATTTTCCTCTTATAATTCTTCTTATTTTTTTGCCTTGGACAATCAGATTTAATATGATCATACTTGTCACATTCAAAGCACTTCACTTGATTGCTTCTATATTCTTGCTTCTCATATGGATTTTTGCTTCTAAGGATTAAATTCCTTATTTTTAGTGTGAGTATAGCCATATCTCCATCATCTTCCTCCTTATCACTTCCACTTATAGATGTCTCCTTTGAAGCAATGAAAGCCAACTTCATGTGCTTTTCTTTAACTTTTCTTTGAGATAAGGTGATCTCATAAATAAGTAATTTACCTATCAAATTATCGGTTGGAAGAACACTTAAGTCATTGGCCTCTTCAATTGAAGTGACTCTAGCTTCCTAATCTTTTTTAAGGAGAACCCTAAGGATTTTGCAATTTATATTCTCAAGAGAGTAAGTCTTCCCTAAATTCCTCATTTGATTAACAATTACCATGAGGTGATTGTATATTTCAGATACAATTTCATTGGGTTGCATTTGGAATAACTCATATTCATGAATAAGAATTTGGATTTTCTTAGCTTTTACTTAATTTATGCCTTCATGAGTGTTTTCAATGTATCTTAAATTTGCTTGGTTGAAATACAACAAGATATCTTTTCATATTCTTCTTTACTCAATATCCAATAAAGAGTGTGCATTATTCTCCGGTTTCTCCTATTTGCCTTATTTTCATAAATGGTCCATTCATTTTTTGGCTTCATGATCACAATCCCATCCTTGGTTTTGTAGGAACCGCAAGCCCTTCTTCAACCACATCCCACAAATCAATGCCATCATTATCCATGAATCTTTCCATACGATTTTTCAGATATGGATAGTCGGTGCCATCAAAATAGGGTGGTCTAACGGTTGAACCTCTTTTAACAATATTCAATCTTCTAGTTGCCATGATCTTTGTTCCAAGATAGTTAAATCTTTAAAAAATATGGAAACAAAGATCTGATACTAATTGAAAGTCTCCTTGGCAACCAAGAGGGGGTGAATGTAATACCCTAGAAATGCATAACAGGTTTTAGAGAATAAAATTCTCAGTATATAGATTAAAATCATTGAAATAACCAATAATAATTTTAGAAAACCAGTTAGAGCGAAAACGGAAAAAATTTTCTGAAAACGTCGGTACCGATATCGCCGCCGTAAAAATAGCGGAACGGATGACGGATGAATTTTTGAATTTGGATTGAGGATAATTGATAAGTAATATTCATGTATGAATACAGTAAAAAGAAATTTGAGAAAATATTACAGAACGCTCACAAAACGAGTAAAAGAATATTTTCGGTGAATAGTGAAATTTATAGGTCCGAGTTTCAGAACGACTCTGAAACTATTTTTATTAAATAATATTAATTAAAATATGATGTTTAAGCATTCACTTTGAGTTCTAATTCCCGACGAAACTTTCGGAATAAATTACCGAGCGAAAA